>BHFV01000080.1:0-12731 GCA_003568905.1 Trebouxiophyceae sp. KSI-1 | reverse complement strand
GACGTACCACTTGGGCACGCCCCGGGCGGTGAAAGTGGCTGCCATGTCTAGCGCGAGCTGCTGGCGCGCCGAGTTGGGGTAGGCTTGGGCGTACGCCCTCCAGATGCAGACCAAGATAATGAGGCAGGCTGCGTGTGCCAGGCTTGGGTGCTGCCAGTGGCGAGGAGGGCGGCCATGCATCCCCTGCGTCTGCTCTATGGCCGCATTGAGCGGTGCTGTCCCCTCTCCCGGAAGCATACCAGTGCTGCGTGGCTTTCCCTGCCTGTTGTGCTGGCTTGCTCGGTGGTTTAATAAGCTCTCCTCCTTTCCCTCTGCACTCAAGCTCCTTTGCAGCAGGCCGCACGCATGTGTTCGCGTAGCACCCACAAGTCCCTTTGTCATTCAGCCATTTCATGCAGCTAACTCGGCACAGTTAATCAGGAAGGGTTGAAGACATGGAGCAGACCCCTGCAACACGCATGCCGCTGCTGCTGTTAAATGGGCAAACGCCGCAACGCTCAGCTCTCCAGCCAGTTGCCACGCGCCCTCGGCATTTCGAAAACGAGGTGCCACTCCTTGCCACGGCGCTCGGCAAGCAGCTGCATCTGGCGGGCGCGGTACGTTTCCAAGGCAGCCAGGCTCCAGTCGTTGGCCCTGCAGAAGGCCTGCAGGGTCTCCGCCTCCACCTGACCCGGCTGCAGCAGCGCGCGCTGCGCGTGCGCCAGCAGCTCGGTGATGGCCTGGAAGCCGACCAGCAACACCTCCATCCTGACATCGTCCACCCACCAGATGGGGGCCACGCGCAGCGTCTGACCTGTCACACCTGAGACTGCACACCTGCGGCAAAGGCAATGGGGCGTAAGCCGCCCGGTCTGTCGCTCACAGGGCATGGAAAGCTCCTGCTGCTCGGAGAAGGAGGCCCACCTGCCGAGCCGTGCCTGCAGGATCTCGGACAGCAGCTCCTGACAGGTCACGTCATCGAGGAGGCCAGCCACACTGAAGGGGTCTGCGCACTGGGGCTGCAGCTCCTCCGGGATCGCCTCTGCCAGCAGCGGGACCCGGTGAGGGTCATACAGCACCTGCAGAGGGACAGCGCCTTACTAAAGCGGATCAGTTGGGATTCCAGCACCCAAGGCGCGGCAGCAGGTGCTCACTGTGGCACCGTAAAGGTGCGGCGCATCAATCGAAGGTCCAGCTGATACGATTGTGGCAACGCTGACCCGTCGCAGCATCAAGTCTGGCCGATTGAGCTTGCTGGGCACATAGCCGAGCTGCGTGCCATCGAGCAGCTGCACCCTCATTGCGCGGGTGCCCATTTCGCGCGCCACAAGCACTGGCGTGCCTGCATTCCAGCAGCTTCGTCTCAGCCAGCCTGCATACATCACATGACGCGACAAAAGGTGCTGAAGTGGCTGCTGTGGCTGCGCACCGGGTACCAGCCGCTTGACGTGCTCTTGCCTGCCGTCAAAAGAGACGCCTCGGATGCGGAAGCGAAGCACACCTTCTTCACTGACTTCTGGCAGCGCGTCGTTGCTGTCGCTCAGCAGCACGACCTGGTCGTCCAGCAGCGCAGTGTGTTCCGCGGGCTGCGTTTCTAGCTGCTGCTCAGTTTTCACCGCGATCGGCGGCCGCAAGGGGTGGTACCTCACCTGCGGCGAACAAGGCCTTAGCCTCCTGCTGCTGGATTGGAGGAACAGAAAGGGCCGGGCGCCCGGTGGTTTCCATCTCCCCTGGGTGGTGCTCACCATTGCACCGTACCAGGACGTCCTGTTCGCCCGTCCAGTAGAAATGACCTCTGCGAGCGCAGTGTCCTCGAATGCCCCGAAGAGAGGCTCCTGGTTCATGTCCGCGGGAACGTAGCCCAGCATTGTGCCGTCAAGCAGCTGAACTTGGACGGCGTATTCGTCGTAGGGGTTGTCAGGCTCGTGTACCAGACGCACCGGAGTGCCTGTGCATGGCAGGACAAGGCGTTGTGTGCATTGGGTCCTTGAGAGCCAAAGCTCCCCCAACCTAACCGCCCCCAATCGAAGGCGAAGAGACAGCGCACCAGGTTCGAGCTGCCTTATGTATCTCTGTCTTCCGTCGTGAGTGCCGCCGCGTATGTAAAAATGGAGCTCGGGCAGATTCAGCCAGTCCTCCTCGTTCAACTCCTCCTCGTCGGCCATCATCCCTCCGATTTCGGAAGAGGCGGCCTTAAAGGGAATTGGGAAACGGAAACGAGCCCGCGTGCGGGTGCGTGTGGTGTCGCGACATGTGCTTGATAACGGTTTAGGGTTTAGTTATGGGGTTTAGAGAGCTTGCTTTCTGCAGTGCGAATGGAAAGCGAAGTGTTGTATCGTTACACTGCGCCCACTGCATCAATGGCCACGCCTCTGCAGCGCCTCTCCCAGCACAAAGTTCCACTCCTGGTCGCCGCGCTTCGCCTGCAGCGCCATCTGGCGGCGGCGGTAGGCCAGCAGCGCCGCAAAGCTCCAGCTGCAGGCCATGCACACAGCACCTTGGAGCCTTATGAGCTGAATGGCAAGGGCAGCTACCGGCCGGTTGGGGCTTTCTTCCCACCTGTTGACAGCGCAGAAGAAAGCAGCCGAACGGGTGTCGAGCTTCCCAGGCCGCAGCAGCGCCGCCTCCGCGTCCGCCAGCGGCTGTATGACGGCCTGGAAGCCTAGTAGTGTCGCCTCTTGGGCGTGGTCATCCGCCTCCCAGATGGGGCAAACCTCCAACGCCTCACAGGGCACACCCATGATCTCACACCTGCACTAGCACCAGGCAATTTGTCATGCGCCGCCTGATCCCTTCAAAGTCCGCCCCACTCTGCCGGATCGGCACCACCATGTCTCACCGTCCCTGCGCTTCCAGCAAGACTTCCTCCCGCAGGCGCTGCCGCGTCTGAGGGCCCAGGCTGCCGAGCGGGTCTGCGCAGACCGCCTGCAGCTGCGGAGGGATGGCCTCCGCGACCAGCGGAGGCAGCGTCGGCTCAAACGCCACCTGGCAGGGCAGCAGAGGCTGCTTGAGGCTGCATGGCCCCGATCACATGCAGCAGGCGGCTGAGGAAGCTGAAACGCCGCACCAAGGCGCCAAGCAGCCCTGAGCGCCCGCTCCTGCCGATGCTCTCGATGTGTCCGAATTCTGTGGACCGCTTGACTGCGCTCTGCTGGGCAGAGTCCCTCGGCAGGTAGCCGAGCGAGCCGCCGGCCAGGGTGTGCACGGCCACAGCGTTGGGGTCATGGGGGTTGCGTGGCTCCCTCACCAGCATCACCGGGTCGCCTGCAGCAAGTGTTGCAGTGTGCCCTAAAAGGCCAGCTTCACAGCGTTAGGGGCGCATGCCTGACCATGTCTGGCACGCGCCTGGCATGCTCTGTTCCCGTTATTGCTCCTAGTCATCGCTGTTTCGGAGCGCCCTACAAGAGGGCTCAAGGCTCACTTCTTGTAACTTTTGTACGCTTCCAACTGCTATCCACAACGCACTGCACTGCCACAGCAAGACACTGTTAGCAGGAGAAAGCCGGCTGTCGTTCTGCTGCGCTGAGCTTCCGCCTGGACGCTGCTGGCGCTCACCAGCAGCCACCGTGGCCAGGCGCTCCTGGCGGCCAGAGAAGCTGACGCCAACGACGCGCGCCATAACTGGCTGCCGACTTGCGCGAGCCTCCGCCCGCCGCTGCGCGAGCTCTTCCGGCTGAAGAAGCGAGGATGGTGCTGTCGCGCATGCAGCCTCACCACAGCAGACGCGTGCTGAGCGGGCGAGCAGCGGAAGCGCGATCGGGCGGCGGGGCGCGGTTCCGGCGGGCCGAACAAAGCTTTGGCCACAAGCGCGCAGCAGCGCACCACCCGCCATCGCTTCGTCAAGGCTCCACTGTAGACTAGAGCTGTTTCGTGCTCTACAAAATTGCTGGTGAACCGGAGGGCTCCAAGTTTGGCTATGCTGTGCCCTTGAACAAGACCTAGAAGCAAGCAATCTGTTGTGTGCCCACTGCTGCGGACAGGTAATCGGTTTGCACAACAACAATAGCTCGCATCTGCACAAAGCAAAGAGATCCTGCAGGCAACCAAAAACCTGCAGACGTCGGCAGGCACACGCACAAGCACAAGCGCAAGCACAGCAGCGAATTTCAAGGCGTCAAGTCATGCTGCGCCCAGCTCCTGCCGCGCCTTGTCCGTGATCAGCACCTGCCAGCTGCCCTGCTCCTCCCGCTGCTGCAGCAGCTGCAGCTGATGCTTGCGATACGCATCCAGCGCAGCCTCGCTCCAGCTGCAGAAAGGCCGACTCCTGAGAAGTCCGCGCAGGGCCAAGCACCACCGACAGCGAGAGGCAGGGAGGCGCACTCGTTGATGCCGCAGAAGGCGGCCGCAGCCAGCCTGTCGAGTGGGCCCGGCCGCAGCAGCGCTGTCTGCGCCTCTGCCAGCTGCTGCGCCACCGCCTGGAGGCCGGCCAGCCGCACCTCTCCCGCATGGTCGTCCACCTCCCAGAGGGGGGCCACAGCGAGCGGCAGCCCCGTCGCTCCAGAGACCCGGCACCTGCAGGCGTCCCCCACCCATGCTCCCTCAGCCGTCCTGGCTTTCAGCTGCGCACAGCCGTATGGCGCGGGGCTCGAGAGGCACAGGCACCTGCCCCGCGCATCGTGCAGCACGCGCTGCAGCAGCTGCTGCTTGGCCGGCTCGCCGAGCGGGTCCAAGGGCGCGAGCCGCGCGCAGCTGGCATGCGCCTGCGGCGGGATGGCCTCGGCGACCAGCGGCTCAAGCTGCACGTGGAAAGAGACCTGCAGGCAAGCATGTGACTGTCGGAAAACAGACTGCCGTGCCGTGCATGCTGCCTTGGGGGGCCGGGAGCCGCACGCGAGCGCCCAGCAGGCCGGTGTCCGCCGCCGGGCCGGCAGACTCTATCTTTCCAAGCTCCACCCAGCGGCTGATGGCGCCGGTGAAGTCGCGGGGCACGTAGCCGAGCGTGTGGCCGTCCAGCAAGCGGACCGCCACGGCCTTGGGGTCGTGTTCGTTCCCCGGCTCACGCACCAGCATCACCGGGTCGCCTGCAGGCAGCCGGCCGGCTGCTTGGAAGGGGTTGCGAGCGGCACGTCTGCTTCGTTCGTGATCTGCTGCTGGGGCTCACCAGGCGCCACTTGTTTGAGGTGCGACTGGCGCTCCTCAAACGAGACGCCTCGCAGCGGAAACTTTGTCACCGACACTCGCCCCCTCTCCGCCGCCCGCAGCCGTGCAAAGTCGGGCTGCTGCCACGCCACACGTCCCGCGGCAGCTGCGCTCCTGGCCTGCCTCAAGCCGCTCGCTGACTGGGTCCCAGGCCTGGGTGTCATGTTCAGCTGGGCAGGCCGCTGTTGGGGCCGCAGCAGACATCGGATCACCATGCTGTGCTGGGCACGCATCACATCGCTGCCGCAGCCGGCTTGGGGCAGTTGATGTCCGCCAAAATCGGGCAGCTAGTGCATGTGCCCTCTCTTGGACGGCTCAACGCAGCAAGGCGGAATGTCCTTTCTGCAAGGAGTGCGTAGACAAGCTGCACTCTTTTACGCGTGGTGCGTGCTGTCCGGTGTTCGCGGTTGGCAAAAGCCTTCTTTGGCCGCGTTCCGGAGGTCTTTTCCGAGACGCCGCAATCGTCCACAGCACGCTTTGATGGCGATCTGGACGCAGCGAGGTGGCGGTCTACGCCAGCTGTCCTGCCTGCTGCACCCGGTCGGCCAACGCGGGTCGGCATCGACTGCGCCTGCGACGGCCGCCTTCTGCCAAGCCCGGCAGCGTGCGCAGGTGCAGTCCGGTAGCTTCATATGAGTATCTTCATCATTTAAGAGCACGGCACATCGCCCAGAAGCCACTGGATTGGCCCTGACATCCCCTCCGCATGTGCTCGCAGGCACCGCCTTGCCGAGGACCGCAGCTGGGGCCAGCGCCGCTGCTCTGCGGATGCTTACCAGGACGCAGGGTCGCGCACTGGGCACCACGCTTGAAGCACCCGCTGCAAAAGGCGGCGGCCGCGGCGGCACTGCAGCAACCGCTGCAGGAGGAGGCAGAGGCCGATGCGGAACCGGCAGATGCTCCTGCTCCAGCCCACGTGCGCCCAAACCTCTCCCTTCATGCACTGGTGTCTTATCTTGCCCGCTCTGCCGCCCAATCGCACCGACTGCAGCCGCGAAGATGCAGGCGCGGAGAGCGCGGCAGACCGGCGCCTTCCAGCGGCTGCCGCACGTGCCGGCCGCAGAGGAGCACGTCTGCTCGGCCCTCAAGCGCGCGGCGCGGCTGCCCGGCAACAAGGCTCTCAAAAACCGCGCCCAGTTCGCCCGCAATCTGGCCGCCCGGCGCCTCGACTTTCTGACACAGGCTCTGGCGACGCCACTCGCCCGCGTCTGCCGCGGCTTCCCGGCGCCTTCCCAGCTGCACCCCTTTGAGGCGGCGCTGCTGGACCTCACGCTGGGCGCCGAGGCCTACGAGGCCCGCCTGGCCAGGCTGGACAGCCTGCGCAAGTCGTGCCTGGAGGTCGCCCTCTCCCCCTCTTCAGAAGATTGCGATTGCCTGGAAGCAGAGGTGGCCTGGCTGTAGCTTTGCCGCCTGTTTCTGGAGAGGCTGTGCTGCTACTGGTGAGGCACTGGGGGCTGCTGGCTGCTGAGCAGGCAGCATGGGCGTAGGCCGAGGGGAGGGATGCTTGGAGCATGCATGGCATGCATGTGAAGGGCCTTTTTTCTGGCTAAAAAGGAAGGCATAAACTGCTCGGCAGCGGCAGGCCGTCTGGCCTGCCTCGAGCGGGTCTCTCCCTCCCGCTGCGGAGCCGCCTCCTTTTTGCTCAGCAGTCCCAAGAGGACTTGATCAGAAACCCGATCAGATCCTTCACACCACACCACAATCAACAGACAAGAAGCTCATGCTGCGCAGTCTTGCCCAGACCAGACTGCTGCCTCCTGCTGTCATCAGTGTGTGCGTCGGGCTTCAGCACGAAAAATGGTAAAAACGGTCGAACCTCGCCTCGAGCCTTCCCCGAGTTCCTGAGCGGCGAGTGCAGGTCGGCAAGTCGCACGCGGGCCAGGCGGCCAAGGCCGGCACTGCCAAGGAGGCCTTTGCCGTCCTGGAGGAAGGCACGGCGCGGCTGGAGGCGGTTTTTCGAAAAGGGGGGGCCGCCTGCGACGCCATCAAGGACGCCGCCCGGGTTCTGCGGCGGCTGCCCACCGTCGACCCCGCTACGCCCACGGTACGCCCCCCTCCCTCCCCCACCCGGCCTGAAACGGCGCTTTCGATTGGCGCCATGCCAGGCTGGCCCATGTCTCCCCTGGAGCCCCCAGCGTGCCCGTTCGCAGCTATGCAGCGGCTCGGATCGCAACGCAGAATCTTGCCTTCTCGGGGCCTGGCCTCCTGCTGCTCACACCGCTGACATGGCAGCCCCTAGCACCCCTGCTGCCCCCCCCCTTACCCCCGCCGCCTCGTGCTTCGAGAGGTAATTCCGGCAGTGCTGCTCCTCAAGCCTCCCTTGGGCGCAAAGACTGTGCCTGGCATGCACACGATGGCCGGCGCCCCATGCTCGCCCTGCAAACTGCGTTTGTAACGTCAGTTATTAACGTCTGTTCTCGGCTCGGTCGTGGCAGCTGGCGCTGGTGGGCGCGCCCAACGTCGGCAAGTCGTCCCTGGTGCAGCTGCTGTCCTCGGGAACGCCGGAAGTGTGCGACTACCCCTTTACGACGCGGACCGTCAAGATGGGGCACTTTTTCGTCGACGGCGCGCGCCACCAGGTGCAAAACTCGGCAGTTTTCCGGCCAGCGCGGCTGCAGCAGGGGCTACTGTGGGAAAGCAGCAGCGCAAGCAGCGCCCAGCATGCAGTCACATTGCCCTTTCCGCCCGCAGAACAGCAGGTTCAATCTCTTTCAAACAACTTCCAGGCACTTTTCCTTTCGAGATCTCTAGCCGCTGCCGCATCATGGGGCCTTCCCCGGGAGCATCGCGGGCGCCGTCCCTGCCTTTGGCCTGGCAGCGCCGGAATGCCAGGCTGGCGCACAGTTTTAGCATTAACCCTGGAACCCCAAGACCATAAACCAAAGACTGAATTGAAGGGCTGAATGGCCCGCAGGTGACCGACACGCCCGGGCTGCTGCCGCGGCCCGAGGCGGAGCGCAACGCCATGGAGCGGCTGACGCTCGCCTGTCTGGAGCACCTGCCGGCAGCGGTGCTGTTCGTGGCGGACCTGACCGGCGACTGCGGCACCAGCGTGGCCGGCCAGTGGGCGGTGCGGCAGGCGAGAGGCGCCTCCCATGCCCGGCCGCTCCCTGCTGACGATGCCTTCTGCCATGCACGCCTTCTATCTCAGGAGCCAGCATCTCAGAAGGCAGCCGGCAGAGTCTGAGACGAGCCACGGGTTGCTTGGTCCCCCGCTGCGCAAGCTTTGAGCTGCTTCTGACGGCCAGGCAGTTTGCCTTGCGCTCGGTGGCGGTCTCGGACCCTTTCTCAAGGCACCTTCTCCCGCGGAGGGGCGACCCCATCTGTCGAGGTGGTTCAGAGGAGCTGGCGTTTTTGCAGGAGCTGCGAGCGCGCTTCCCGGGGCGCCCCTGGGTGGACGTCCTCTCCAAGGCCGACCTGCTGGAGGGCGTGTTTGCGGAGGCGGATGAGCTGACGCAGGTGAACTCCCACACTTCTCCTAGCACGGCCTGGTTAGGGGCGAATGCATCATGCCACTACCATGGCTGCTCTCGGCTGGCGTCGCATGGTCATGTAAGAGACACTGCTGCTTCCTGGTGTTGTGAAAAGGCCTGACACGGTGGGGATGGGGGGTTCTTGAGCGCTGCAGCTGCTGATGTGCAGGCCGGCGGGCAGGCAGGGGCGGGCGGCGAGGTGACTGCGGTGGGCTTTGCGGCGGCGCTGCCAGCCGCGCTGCGGGTGTCCTCGCTGCAGGAGCGCGGGCTGGACGGCCTCAAGGCGGCCGTGGTGGCCGCGCTGTCATCACAAAGCGAGAGCCGTGATGCCTGAGCACCAGCCCTCCGGTGGCAGGCGGCCACCAGTTCCTGCTGGTCGCGCATTCATCTGTCTGCAGGTCGTGCTTTTGCTCGTGCATTTGCTGGCTGACAGGAGAGAGCAGTTGTTTGCGCCCGGTGACGTGAACCCTCCACGGAATAATGTTGACGCGCGCGGATGCCGCATCTTTCTCCTTCCTCTCGCGCCGCCGGGACCCTCAAAGTCATTATATCCGCGGGCTGCTCACGCGGGACGCGCCTCGCCGCGATAAACTCCAGCGGTCGCGGGCAACAGATCGCGACAGCCGAGCGGCTTTCGTCGCCATGGTGCGCCCTTCCGATACGGTTGCCGGGATCCGAGCCCTGACGCACGATCCACCGCGTGCCTGCCCGCCAGCTTGCATTCACAAAGCCTTCCGTGCACGCGCCTGCGTCGCATGCGCACCTGCGCGCGCATGTTCCCCACGCCGCCGGCTAGGGCACACCCGGCAATGCGAAACGGCATGCACGCCAGTCTGGCCAGTCTTGGCGGGCTCCATGGTCCTCCAGGCGCCCCCTGACGGCCCGCGAGCGCCCCATCGGTCGCGCCAGCATGCTTGCCCTAGCTGGCGAGAGCTCCGGCTTGCGTGGCCATGACCCCCCACGTGCCCGCCGTGCAGATCGGCCAGGCGCTGCTCTGTAGCAGCTTGCTGCTGCTGGCGGCCGGCGCCACCGCGCAGACGCCCGCACCGGCGCCCTCCTCCGTCACCATCACAACCAATGCCACCGCCCTGAACAGCAACGTTGACTACATCACCGTCAGCGTCAGCGGTGTGCCCAACCCGACCGTCGGCGACGCCATCGCCTGGATCCAGGACGCCAGCGTGACCAACTACACCGCGACGCCGCCGCAAAAGTTCAAGTGGCTGGTGACCTCCAACAGCAGCAGCTACACGAGCACCGGCAGCGGCAACGTCACGTGCGCCTCTCCCCGCTTCTCACTTACCTCTGCAGAGTCTCTGGGGCGCAATTGACAGGGAAAGTTGACCCGATTGGCAGGTTCCGCGTGATGAACACCCGCCTGCCCTTCCGCTTCATCTTTGTCCAGAACATCGTCAGCTGGAGCAACGGCAGCTTCAGCGTCGTCGCCCAGACGCCCGCCATCCCGGTCGCAAAGCCCAACGCGCCCTTCCAGCAGCGCCTGGCGCTGACCAACCAGACCGGGTGCGCTGCCGCCTTTCTGTGCCACACTCGACCCCAAATTGCCTCCTCACAGCATCCACACGTGAGAGAGGAGCCTGTCACCTTCCCGGACAACAGGCTGGCTCACACCCAGAGGAGCTGCCCCAGCTTCTCACAGCATGAATGCCTTGCCGTCCCACCCGCCTGCCTTCTCCACACCCTCCCTAAACAACCACCAGCCGCCAGCCACGAGTGCTTATCGCTCCCAATTACAATTCACGCGCTCTTCCAGGCCAGCACACCGCGCCTGAGCGGCCATGCAGGCTCAACATTTTGTGAAGTTTTCTCCTTTATCCTTCCTCCCAGAAACCTCTAAACCCGAATCTCTTGAACCCTGCAGGCAGATGGTGGTCTCCTGGACAACCGCCAACCAGACTGCCAACCCCATCGTGCAGTACGGCACGCAGCCGGGCGTGTACACCGCCAACCAGACGGCCACAATCGACGTGCTCACCAAGGCGGACATGTGCGGCGGCGTCGCCACCGGCCAGGGCTGGGCCGACCCGGGTACTTCCGTTTGCCGGCAGCCCTGGCTCCTGGCAGCCCAGCGTCGCCGCCCGCTCACCCCCTGCTTACTATTCAGCTCTAACAGCTCTTTTCCTGCCATCCTGGCATTTTCGCTTGCCCGGCCCTGCAAAGCTGAGCGCCCAACTTCAAGCGACTGAATCACAGGCTCTTGGTCAGCCTCCGCTGTCTGCCCCCAAGCAGCCAAATTCCAGGTCCGCAAGACAGCGGAAATCCGTGCCCTGACAGATTGGAGCCACGACTTAACTGTGCAGGCGTGTACAACAACGCGCTGCTGACCAATCTGTCCGATGCGACCACCTACTACTACATTGTCGGCGACTCTGCTGGCGGCTTCTCGGCCGAGCGCAGCTTCACCACGCCGCCAACGCCCGGCACCAACAACCCCGTCCAGATCTTCGCCATCGCCGACCTGGGTGATGGCCTCTCGCCGCCGCTCTTGCCGGTCCACAAAGCTCGCCCCCACCTCGGGAGTGATTCTTGCCCCTGCCCCTGCCCCGTGTCTCCTCCCTCGCTTTCTGCCGTGCTGCCTTCTCGCTTTCCCCTGCCCTCATGCACACACAACCAGCGGCCGGGAGTGCGCCCAACCAGCCGCTGTGGGCCGGATCTCAGCCTGGCACGCACGCCGAGGCTGACACCACTCCCCTCCTGGCTTGCAGGCTACTGCGAGAAGGACCGCTCGCTGGTGTGGGAGGCCTCCTACCCGAACGCCATCACTGTCCAACCGCCGACCACCAACGCAGCCTACAAGACGCAGGCGCGTCTCTGCTGCCGCCGATCCCAAGCCTCTGCTCTCCCAACAGAGCCCGCCGCATGAAGCCAGCGCCCACTGCTGCATATCATTGCCTGCGCTGGACCTGGAGGGATGGCCCAGTAACGGTGATTCCGTTGTCAGGAGGGTCGCCTGCTACAGCTCGAATCGCCTGTGCTCGCTGGAGCCTGCCAGCCACCGAGTTGGCAGCACAGGCAGAAAAGAGCTGGGTTCAACCTGTGACTGCCAATGTCAGTACCTCTGACAGCCTCGGCTTGCATCGCCCTGCAGTTCAGCAACATCCTGAATGGCAACTGGCTCTCTTTCTGCGCGGGCCGCATGGTTGCGGAGGCCATCAACAACGACTCCTTCCCCGGCACCCTGCTGGTCCACAACGGTGCCCCCCCCCCCTCTCTCCCCCCCTCCTTTCCCCTCACTGCCTGAGGCAGCTGCCGTCTGCTGCACACTCAGCACCTCGTTCAGCCAGCTGCCAGACTGTTAGTCGCAGCTCAGCGCAACTGACGGCAGCCATAGTCGCGTTGCAGGCGACATCAGCTACGCGCAGGGCTTTGAGTACGGCTGGGAGATCTACCAGGACATGATGCAGCCCATCATCAGCCGCATGCCCTACATGTACACTGAGGGGTGAGCCCCCTCACCCCGGGCTCCCGCCAGTTGCGTGCTGCGCGCCCGCCAGCTTCCCTGCAGGCTCCTCAGCACATGAGCCTGTTTGCCTCGCCAGCCTGGCATCTGGCGATCGTTGCGCCCTCTCCTGGGACCTTCCCCAGCCCAAGCCCCGCGGCCTTTCCTCTTGACCCTCACCCTCGCAGGCGTCAAAGCCAGCTCGGTTTCTCCAGTGGTCTCCTGCTGTGCCCGCCCCTCCCCAGCCTCCGCTGTCTGCCCTCGCCCCCCAGGCGGCAGCTCCCTGAGCTGCCTGGCACGCCCGCCGCAGCAACCACGAGCGCGACTGGCCCGGCTCCGGCGACCGCTACCTCACCACCGGCGCCAAGGACTCTGGCGGCGAGTGCGGCTCGGTGGGGCTGCCCTCCGTCCCCTCGACGACTCACTCGCATAGATGCAGAACCCGTGGAAAAACCCCTTACGCCCGCCGCCTGCCGCAGGCCACCGCCAAGCGCTTCCCCATGCCCTGGAACAACCCGCAGAAGCGCGGCTGGTGAGCAGCCCCGCCCGCCTGCCAGCCTGTAAAGCCGCCTACGTCTGTGGCCCCCAAAAAACCCAAAACCTGGCCTGTAGGTTTGCCTACGGCTACGGCCCCATCTACTTTGTCCAGATCTCGACCGAGCTGGACTTTGCCCCAGGTCAGC
>BHFV01000079.1:42279-59350 GCA_003568905.1 Trebouxiophyceae sp. KSI-1 | reverse complement strand
AGTCCCGCAAGCGCCGGGCAGAGGAGCCCGCGCCGGCGGTGCACATGCCCAAGCGGGCGCGCACGTGTGATGCGGCAACGTGGCAGCAGTGGCAGGCGGACGATGCGCCCAAGACGGCAGCGGCGGCCGAGGCTGGAGTGGAGGTCCAGCAGGCGCCCGTCCCGCCAACCGCCGAGGCGCCGGCCACGCCGCCGGCTGCCAGCGCTCCTGCTCCGGCCTGCGCGGGCGAGGAGGCGGCAACGGCGGAGGACAGCGCCCCGCCCAGCGCTGCCGCCGCCCAGACGGCGCCGACCGAGGCTGGCGGCCCGGACCTGCCCGCCGCGAGCGCGGCCCCGCACGCCGGCGAGCTGCAGCCTGGCGACGACGTCGCCGCCCTGGCCAGCTCTCCTCGCGAGTCCCGCAAGCGCCCCGCGGAGGAGCCCGCGCCCGCCGTGCACGCGTCCAAGCGCGCGCGCACGTACGCTACGGCAACGAAGCAGCAGCACCGGGAGCAGGACGTGCCCAAGAAGGCGACGGCAGCCGAGACGGCCGCCCTGGCCCAGGCACGAGTGGAGGAGCAGGCGGAGGCGCAGCAGGCGCACAGCCCGCCCGCCGCGCTGGTGAGCCCGGCCCCTTTGCTTTGCTACCTGCCCCCACGTTGAGATCATCATCCCCTGCTTTGCCTGGCCTACCGCAACAACTCGTCCCACAACGATGCCCCTCAAACCAGGGCGGCTTGCTGGGTTGCAGGAGCCGCGGAAGGCGCGTCAGACGCGCCGGGCCACCGCCAAGGCAACGCCCATCGAGAAGGCGCTCAAGCCAAAGGGCGGCGTCTCGAAGCCCAAGCGAGCGCCGGCGTCCGCCGCCGCTGGCAAGGGCAAGGGCAAGGGCGAGGGCAAGGCGCGCGCCAGCGCGAAGAAGCCCCGGGGCGGCCGCAGCGGCCGCTGCTGAGGTGCCGTCGTACCACCGCCTGCAAGAGCGGCGCTGACGCCTGCCACATCCGCCGCCAACCGCCACGAAGCAGCCTGCAAATCGTCGACAGCCTCAACACCGCCAGCCGCACCGAACACCCCGCCGCGTCCTGCTGAGGTAAGCGTGCCATCGCCTCTGCATGCTGACCGCATGCATCCCAAGGGATTTTGCTCAGCGCTGTTCTGGCAGCCCACGGGCATGTGCAGAACCAGCTTGTGGCTCTGCTCTGCAAGACAGTCAGCCTCTGCCCCCTTGCAGCTCACCAAGCGTGGGACTGCTGCATGCGCTGCCCAGGCAGCCCTCTTTGCCGGCACATGCAAGTCGGGAAGGCTGCACTGCACAGCCACAGCATGCCTTTCAGCGCAGCGTGAGGCGGGCCCAATGCTGCAGCCTGTTGAGTCCCAACACTACCAGCGAGTGCTGTGCAGTTCTGCAGCTGCAAAAGGCTGACGCCAGAACCTCGGTGCCAGCTCTTGCCTGTCAGCTCTCGGCTCTGTGCTTACGCCACCTTTTTTCACTATGCAGGTTCCTCAACTTGACAGCCATTCTAGCAGCCACCCAGCACACAACCGTCCCCCAATCCTAAAGGTTCGGCCCTCGTTACACTTTCAGCAGTCTCCGATCTCTGACAGGAGGCGCAGGCTGTGTGACGCTGCTGGTTGTGCTGCGTGCAGCTGCCGCCCAGCCGACCAGCTTTGGAGCCGCAATCCACAGAGCGCAGCCTACCGAAGGGTCAGTTGCTGCACCTGCTGATCCTTGCCTCTTGCAATGGTTCCTCACAAGCCTGCATGCCAGCTTCTGACAGTCCCTGTGCTGGGCGCAGGTCCACCTCGACAGCCCTTAAAGCAGTTTAAGTAGTCCAAGCCAGCGCCAGCACCTGACAGCCACCGAGCAGCCGCACCGGTCTGCTCCTGCCTCAAAGCGCATGTGCCATCTTCAGGGCACATGTCCAGACCTGCAAGCTGATTGGCCAAGCCTGTACTGGCTGCAGACCGTCCGCCAGCCGCCCTGGTGCCCGCCCGCCGCCTGCCTGGCTCGAGCAAACAGCGGCGCCTTTCAAGGTCCTGCCGCCGCGCACACCTGCTCTTTGCCATCCTCTCGAAAGCCGCGCCATCCCACAGCTGCGCGAATCTGCCGGTGCTGAGCGCAGGCGCTCCCTGCCCGGCCCCACCGCCTGCGCTCCCTGCTGCCGCTCATCTTCCTGCCGCCTCGGCGCCGCCCTGATATCCGCGCTCCAAGAAGGCAAGTCAGCTGCAGCCCGTGCTCTGGTCGATCTCGCTGGTAACAAGTCTTGCTTCACAGCGCAGGCATGCAGCTCCAAGCCCTTCAGAGGTGGCCATGCTGATGCCCTGGCTGTTTCTGCCAGCGCCAACTAAGCACTCTCCGCTGGGCTGTCTCCCATCATTACGCGGTTTGAGGCTGCAGCAGCGTTGGCTGTCCGTACCAGTTACTTGCACGCGGCTGGCTGGGCATGCGCAGGCTGCTCAGATTGTCTGGCTGCATGGGACCTCCCTGAGTGCGGGCACAGGGTGCATGCCACAGGAGTTTTTTTGGGCACTGACGGCGATGGCGGCTGCATTGCACACAGGCGCTCCTCCTGCAGCCCGCTCGGCCGCGCCCGCCAAGACCGCCGCCCCCGTCCTGCCGATGTCATGGACTGCAGCTGCTTGAGGCACAGCGAGCCTCTAGCCGACTCATCCGCCGGCTCATCCTCACGCCGTTCAGCCCACTCGCGCCAGCCACGCCTGCCCATCAACCCTGCTGGTGCTGAGCTCCGCCCTCCCGCTCTTCAGCTGCCCAGCATAAGCCTGCTGGTTCCGCAATAAAGCGAGCTCCTGCCTGCATCAGCTGGACTGAGGGACAGCTAAGCAGCGTGCAGGAAATGTGCCGCCCTCAGCCTGCGCCTTGGCCTGTCGACCGAACGTCGCTGGGTGGGCTGTGCCAGCCCGGCAAGATAAGCCCAGCCGGCTGCCAGACATGAAGTGCCACCCAACGGCTTCCCCAGTCCCACCCCGCGCCCTCCTTGGTGAGGCGTCTTCCGCCAGCCAGGCCCGCCCACCGCCTTTAGGATGCTGAGCCGGCGCTGGCAGGCTCTCCTCTGTGCTGCACACTGCCCATGATTGGAGTATGCGAGCGCCATGCCTCTGAGCATCACTGGCCTGGGATCTCTGCTTGGCCGCCAACACTGCTCCGTGCGTGCAGAGCTCTTCTGGCCGCGCCCCACGCCATCCCTGCTGCCGTTGCCGGACCTACTCCCGCCCGCGCTGCCCGCCCCAGCCGCCTGCTCCGCTTCTGGGCGTCCCCTCAATTGGCACATGCATCCGCCAACAGCTCCAGCGTGGGTGAGGCTGCGCCCCTCAGCCACAGCCAGCAGCTGGTCTGCCGACGTCGGTCTGCTCTTATCGGAGCTGGTACCCATGCATCCTGCCGAGCCTGAGCATTGTGGCCGGTCCATCCGCCGCGTTGCAAGCAGCGCTCTGTCGCTGGATGCAGGGCCAAGGGCGGTCATGTGAGCCACCGTCCGGCCTCCCTAGCACCATGTTGCCTGCTGATGCAGCTTCGTGGGACCTCATCGGATGGCAGCCCCGCCCAACAGCTGCCCTCTCGTCCAGCGCCTGCCGCGCGGGCTTCTGCTGACCCTAGCAAGATTTCCGGACCATGCTGCGACCTGCGGGTGCGTCCATTTGCATGCTCCCTCTACCCCTGCTAACATGTGCATGCTGCGTGTTTCGGTCGGGGCTTTTGCCTCTGGAGCAGCCGCCTGCAGTACATGACTGAGCCCTCTCCTCTCCGCAGGCGCCGTGCCTGTCGACTCCTGCTGCATTTGCCAACACGGCTGCTGTCTGCACCCGCTCTGTCCCGGCAGCAGTCAACGCGAGTCCCTCCCGCGCAGCCGCACCCCAGCCAGTGCCCGCAGCCGCCGTTCAACTCAAAAGGTGAGCCAGCCACGATCTCTCCAACTGCCTCGCCTCTTGGGCTAGGAGAGACCCTGCTGACGGCAGCGACTGCGATTGCTGCAGCGCCTGCATCAACGGCCATGACGACCCCAACCCCCCGTGCTCTGGCAGCCCTGCTCCACCCCGGCCAGCCGCCAACTTCAACGGCTGATGCGCTTGGCCGTGGTGTGCCCCAGCTTTGCTCTGGCAGGCCCTGCAGCACTCTCAGTCCTGCAGCCTGCAGCTGCTCCCAGCCTGGATGTGAGCAGCAGAGCTCACAGCCAGCTATTGTCTGCAGGGCCACATGTGCCTGCCCGCCAGGCCTGCCTCAAGGCACCTGAACGCCACTGCCGCCCTCCTGCTTGCGCCCGAGAAGCCACCGGTCCACGCCTGCTGCTGCTGCCGTCAGCCTGCGCCAGCCTCTTGTGCAGCACAGCCCTTTCTACGCAGGCAAGTCCACACCCTGCAGCAGCAAAAGAGGCCCCACTGTGCCTTTTGTGTCCAGCTGCAGCCGCTGCTGTGAGAATCGCGTTCAAGAGTCTGTGAGGATCTGATCGTCAGCAGGACCTGCTCCTGACCTCGGATACCCCGCGCCTCAGTAGATGCAGTCTGACTGAAGGCAGCGTCGCCTGGTGTAGGCGCTCTCTGCTGGCTAATGCCCTCTGCCTGGGCTGCCATCCGCGCCTGCAGTCGCCCGGCGCTGCCCTTTTCCTTGGACGGCCACCGCTCCTGGGTAGGCTCCTTCTCATCAGCTGCCCCTGCCTGCAGCCAGAGCAAGACCTTCGCTCGGGCAGCGATTGGCTCAGGCGGTTGACAGCACGCGCCCTGGCTGCAGTGCTGCTGCCCCCAATCCACAGCAACCACCACAGCGTCTGCCGGCGGCCAGACAGCCGCGTCCTCTGTCCGCTCTGCTGCCTGCGGCGCAGCCCTCCCCCCTGCGGCAGGGCTGAGAGCACGGAACTCTGCCCCACTGCCCAAAATGCTTGCTAGAGCTGCAATATTTTACTTGTTTGATTGCGTTATTTTGATTGCTTTGCCTGCTTCGGCTAGCACTGCACGCAGCAGCAAGCTGCACACGTGTCCAATTTGGCTGTGCAAGCAGGCTCACCTCTGGTGCACCTTCAGCGAGCGGCTCCTCCTCAAGGACATGCAGCTAGCCTTGTGTCTGAGCTTGCATTTCCAGCCCACGTGCCCTTGCCGAGGAGAACTCCTCCGCAACGCTTCACTGCAGCTCGGGCCCCTCCACAGAGCCCGCATGCGAGGCAAAGATTCGGTTTTCGAACCGGAAACCACTCTGCAACTCGCTACACATGCAAACATTTCCACCTGACCATGTTTTGGCACCACCCTGCTTGCCATATGCGGCTGTGGTACTCGGGTCCGTTTTGCATCTGGTTGCAAGATGACACATGCCAGACAAGCGATCGTGCCGTTCCGCACTTCATATACCGATAAATGCTTAGGGAGCATCAGAAATCTCTATTCGGAATTCAGCTGCCCGCTTTTCCTCGGACAACGTCCCAACATCTTCGCGCAATTAGCGAGCTTTCTTGGTAAATGGCTGGAACATCAGCGACCCGGAAACCGCAAAAGCTTGCTATTAGCGGCCACGTCTGAATACAGAGGGCTACTCCAGCTCCCTGCAGCTCCTGTAACAGCCTCTGCGGCACAAGGTTGCCAGTTGCTGGCGCCAGCTGCCGACCCTATGAAACGGCGATTTTGGCGGGCTTTTTCGAACGAGCCGGCCGACCGCGGGTGGCGCGCCAGACGCACGAGTGCAGCAGCCCTCTTGCTTCTTGCAGTTGCGCAGACGCAAGCGAAGATGTCGAGCCCTGGGTCCCGGCCAAGGGTCTGCCGACCCCGCCCTTCGGGTTGCTCTGCGACCTTGACGCGCCCCTGCTCGGCGACGTGTCGCCGCTCGTACGCCCCTCCACCAAGCGTATCCCTCTGCTTTCAGCTCAGCGGAGTGAGGCAACGCGGTGGCGGACTCCCAACTCCAGTCATCAACAACGGGATGTTGCGCTCAGCATTGAGACAACATCGTGCTGCGCCCGCAGCCGATCGACGCCGCGGACCTGGACGCCGCCCTCACGGCCGCGCACAAGGAAAACGCGGTGCGAATCGCCTGCTTGCCGTGCCCGCGCGCGAAACGCTCCGATAGCACGCCCGCCTACTCACCGCAGAAAGCAGCGTCGCTCGTGGCCCGTCACAAGCGTTGTGGTCCTCGGCTCGTTTGCCTGATGCGATGCACTCTCCGAGACACTCGCTGCACGCTGGCTGCCCTTTCGCAGAGCCACTGGGTGGCAGTCGCATCCCTCGCCAGCTGTGGCAGCAGCTGTAGGGGGTGCTGGCTGGCTGAGAGCATTGCATGCCTCATGCTCCCTCTTAGTATGCCTTGCAGCAACGCCTGTCATCAGCTGAGCGCCTGGCTCGCAGTCACGCGCTTTACCATCGAGCAGCTTGCTGACCATGCTGCTTTGCTGACCGCGTGCAGGCCCTGAGGGCGGCCCAGGCCGCCGATGCCGCCAAGATCGCGCGCCTGGAGGCGCAGGTCCTCGAGCACGAGGAGACAATTGCCGGCCTGCGGGCGCAGGTTGAGGCCCTGGCCAAGCAGCTGGGGCAGGTGAGTCTTGTTCACAAAACTTGCGCCCTGTCCGGTACTTTGGCTGCTGCACGGCTGCTAGCCTCCCATGGCCGGCAGCCCAGCTGACAAGCTTTGTCTGCTGCCTCTCAGGGCCTGCCTCCGGCAGGCCTGGCGGCGGAGGCCGCTCCTTCGGTGCGCTTTCCCACTGAGCAAGCAGGACCTCTCCAGGCTGCATTTGCCGAGCTCTCCCAGCCGCTTCCAGGAGCACCAGCTCGTGCAGCCGGCTGGCACGGCGCATGCAGTTGTTTGCACACCTACCAGGGGGATTGACGCCGGACTGGCTGCAGGGCGCGGCTGGCTCGGCCCTGGAGGGGCCGGGGAGCGCGAGGCGCAGCCCCTCCCTGGCCCCCGGGGCCGGCCCCCCCGCCGCCGGCCCCAGCTCGCTGCCCGCCGGCGACGCCGCCACGCCCGCCGCCACGCCTGCCGCCAGCGACTTCAACTTCCCGCTGCCGGGCGCCACCGGCAGCTCGCAGCCGGAGCAGTCGCTGATGGAGCTGCTGCGGCGCCTGGCGTCCTCTCCGTCGTTCCCGCGCCTGGCCGCGGAGCTGGCCAGCACGGCCAGCCCGGCCGAGGCCGCGGCCGTGCAGCAGCCGCCGGTGCGCGCGCAGGGCGCCAAGCGCAAGAGCCTGCTGGGCCCCCGCGAGGCGGCCGCCAAGCGGGGCCCGGGCGCCGCGGCAAACCAGGGCGAGCAGCAGGAGCTGGCCGCGGTCGCGCAGGTGCCCTTCAGCATGCTGCTTCATTCCCCACCTGTGTGACAGGCCATGCCTGTTCTCAGGCACTGCCCTCAGCAGCTGATACGGGCTGTGCTTGTGCAGGAGCCACAGCCGCAGCAGCCGCAGCCGCCTCGCCGCAAGGTGCGGGTGGTGCGCGCCGCGCAGGTGAAGCCCCTCCTCCGGACTCTCTTGAGCCCCAGTGGCTGTTGCTGCTCAGCTGTGCTCACTATTGTGCATGGCCGCCCTTGGAAGCAACAGTGAAGATTTGTCTCGGCTGTTGAAAGGAGCGGGGGCTGTTGCAGGCGGCGCAGGTGGCGGCCGAGCAGGCGGGCAGCGACGCCATCCCGGCCGCGGGGCAGCAGCCCGTCGCTCCGGTCTCCGGCGCACCGCCTCCCGCCCAGCAGGCCCCCGCGCACGCCGCCCCGCCGGCTGACGGCGCGCCGCAGCTGCCCGGCGAGGGCGAGGCGCAGGTGCCCTCTCACCCGTCTTCCTGCCCGCCTCAGCAGCGCACTGTGTGCTTCAGCAGTGCAAGGCAGCAGCGATTGCCTGCAGCGTGACAGCTCCTGTCTAACCGGCCAGGGGCAGCACTGAAGCTGGCATGGGCTCGGGCCGTGCAGGTGGCCGAGCCGCCGCTGGCCGCGCCGCCGCGGGCCGAGCCGGTGCGCCGCTACCCGCTGCGGGAGCGCAAGCCGGTGCGGCCTGCGGAGGCGCCCGAGCAGGGCCCCCGCCGCCGGGCGCCGGTGCGCCCTCCCTTTCTCGAGTGGCTTCTATGCACCCATCCCTGCCGCCCAAACAGCCTCTGTCGGCATGGCATCACGCCTGAGCCCCTCCCATTTGGCGTAGCCGAAAAAGACGCGCAAGGCGCAGCCCACCGGCAACGGCATGCACCCGGGCAGCCCGAAGGTGCGCAGCCCGCCACTGGTCTGGCGCTGCATGCCCACATCCGACTGGCCTTGGCTCGGGTGCTCACAGCGTCAGCCGCCCTCCGCCCACATGTCACAAGCGAGCATTGAGACTGGGGCCAGCGCTGCGTCGGGCTCCCAATCCCAGGCCTACATGTCATCAGGCAGCCAGCTGCAGTGAGGCGTGAGCCTTCTGCGTGTGTGCATGCAGGCGCTGCAGGCGCGGGCAGCCGGCGTGGCCAAGCCCAAGCGCGCCGCCAAGGCCGCCGCCCGCGCGGGCGCCAACCGCGGCTAGCTCCCTGACAGGCTTACGAATAAGGCAGCCCGCTGCCACGACTGGGCAGCGCTGCTAGGAAGCCTGCCCGAATAAGGCAGAGTGCCAGCGGGAGAGCGCTGCTAGGAAGCGCCTTCAATAAGGGCCGCCGCAGCGCAGCCGAGCAGCCCCAGCCGACGCCTGCACGCGCCCGCTTTGCCCACAGCCGGCCATCTCCTCCAAGCAGCCAACCCGCGCAGCAAACCTCCCCGCGCCGCCACCTGCTGCGGTGAGTGCGCCCTTGCCTCTGCCCGCCAAGCTGCGCCAGACTGCTTTGCTGGCAGCGACTGTTGCTTGCTTTGCTCTGCCTCACAGCCGCTTCCTAGCAGCCGACCACAAGCAGCCTTCATCCTCACCATCTTGGCTGCCACCAGGACGTCTGACACAGGCCGCCTGCTGCGTGCAGATACCGCCGCTCCACCGCCAGCAGCCCCAGCCCCGGCCCCAACCTGAGGTCCGGCCACCTGGCTCATCTCCTGCTGACCAGCTTTCCAATCGCCAAAAAAATCTATAGCCCCCAAGACTCCAGCTGTGCTGCATGCAGCCGCCCATCGGAACCGCTGCAGCCGCTCCTTGCCCCCGTCAGCTGAAGCCGACTGCGTTCATGGCCGCCTCGCTCCTCAAAGGCAAGCCGACCGCCCCAGCTGTCCTCCTGCCAGGCCACCGCCCTGGAATGCAGCTGTCTGGCTGTGCCAAGGCTCATGATTCTCAGCAGGGAGCACCCTGCCGTATTTGCAAGCCGTTTGCCCTCCGCAGTAAGCAGGCTGCGGCGGCAGCGGCTCTGCCGCTGCATCATGTCAGCTGCAGCAGGCTGCAAGGGCACGTTTCCTGCTGAGCTGCTCGGTCTGGCTTCTGTATAGCAGTCTGCTGTGCTCTGACAGATGAGGCTGTGCTGCCTGCAGTGCCGCCCAGCAAGGCCCCCACCTGCCTCCAGGCACTCGCAGCCGCCGCCTTCCGTCCGACGACGGGGCCACCCGCACCTATTCGGCGATGCCCTGGTGCACCGTAACAACCTCTACCAGCTGCACCTGGCTGAGACAGCAGCCAGAGCCGCTGCAGAGCCTGACTGTCACACCGCTAAGACTGCAGGCTGCCGCCTGACATGACGGCCGCCCTCCTTCCCACTGCCGCCTCTCGCCGCCGGCCCCTCGGATCAGCACCGCAACTTGAAGCGTCACCTCGCCTGTCTATGATGGCAGATGACTTCAGATGACTTTGCATGCCTGATGAGAAAAGTACCTGCTCCATGGTCTAAACAGTGGCGATAATAGGAGCAGTTGAGTTGCTGACAAAAATAACAAAAAGGGCTCCGTGAGACTCCGTTATGCTTTTCATCTGCCTCATCAAGGCCTCAGATCCCGACGTGCAGGGAGCTTCCCAGGTGGAGGAAGCTCTGGACAGAAACGTCCAGAAACGAAGCTGCATTGTGCACCGTTGATTGAGATACGAATCTTCCAGAGCTTTGCTATGCCCGACATGCGGTTGACTTCCTAGGTTAAGGGAGCTACTGCCAGGGACGGAGCTGCCTTGTGCACCGTTGTTTGGAAGATGCGAATCTAGCTTAGGGTTTAGGCCTATAAAAGGCCAGCGTTCAGTTTGTAAGACACACTCCGGAGCCCACTCAAGAAGTCAAGCCTGCCGCAGCGAGCATGCGCAAGGACGCCTCCCCGGCTTAGGCCTCTCGCTTCCCAAGTCCTCCTCCTCCACTGACAGGAGCCAGGATAGCCCGAGTTGTCCGTACGCCGGCACGAAAGCCCGTGCACCTCGCATCACGCCACATCCCTCTCCCGAAAGTCGGGACAGGACCCCCCTCGCCTTACCAACCTTCCGCGTGGAGTCTGGGCCCTCGCCACGCGGAACGGAACCCACGCTTCCCTGTAGTACCCGAGCGCGCTTGACCTAGAGTGACATCTCGCCTGCCCCTCCCCTCCCTGGGCCGGGCCAGCGCGAAAATTTTGTCATCTCCTGTGATGGCGTAGCCTTGGTAACGCGTCAAACTTCTGGCCACCCAGCCCTGCCGCGTGCCACCTCGCCTGGCCACTGGTAGCTCCCGATCTGCCAGCCAGCAACAGTCCTGAGGTGCTCCTGCCTGCGCATGGTCTGTGCAGCTCACACTGCCTGCATCGTGGCTGCAGGGCGACCTCGCGGCCATCTTGAGCATTTCGGCAAACACCGTCCCTTGGCCAACTTGCTGCCCACTGGTGCTACCCTCGGCTGATAGATTTCCACCTCTCCCACGCCCTGCGACGCCGCGAGCTTGGGCCGCCCCTGCCTTCTGGCGAACGAGGTGGACTCCCAGCATCCAAGGCTCATCCAAGGCCTGCTTTGAGCCGCATTTGCAGCCGGCTGAAAGCCCGGCAGCCGAGCCTGCGGCTGTTGCATGCAGATCGATGACGCCTTGCCCGGCTTCAGCAGCAGCAGCGCCCCTCTGCTGCCCATCCTGTCCTGCTTCAGCCAGGCCAATTAACAGCAGCCCCTGGCCCATCCAAGCCCACTGGCTGCCATTCAGGGTGCGCCGTCCAGCCCTCACTGGTGCTGGCGCGCTAGTTCTCTGAAGTGTCCTTTCAGGCACATCCAACACACCACAATGATGCGAGGCTTATGCTGCCGCAGGCTTTGCTGTGCTTCCCTTTGATCCCTGGCCGCACTTCCTGCCGGCATCCGACGACCTGGCTCCGCAGCAGCTGACAGTACAGAAGGTGAGCTGCCTGCGGCCTCTGCGGCTGCCAACCTGCCTGCAAAGTATTCATCCCTGACTCCTGGGCAGAGGAAAACTCAGCGCGTCTTGCCTGCTGCAGGCGCCCAAGCACACTCCTCAGGCAAATGCTGAACCTAGCGACTGAACTTGCAGCCCGCTTTCCAAGCTCGCCGCCGCTGCCCCTCCTGGCCTCCACGGTGCGGCTCCGCTGCCCTGCACCTGTCAGTGCTGGGTAGAGCTGCGCCCAGTTGCACCTGACCCACCAGTGCTGCTTCTTGCAGGGGGCCAGCTCAGCTGCAGCGCCTTCAGCCACAGCCCAGCCGGCCCGACAACTGCAGCCAGTCCGCGCACACATCGCGAACCAGCTCATGGAAAGGAGCCCGCCGCTCCCACAGCCCGTTGCCCAACCGCTGCTGCTTGCGCCACCGCTGGCTTCCCGCCCTCAGCCACGGCCTCACTGGCCGCCGCCTCTCATCTCATGGCGCCGGTGCGGCTCGCCCTGCCCCCTCTGCTGACGCTCGCTGCCTGGCTGGCTTGCAACCAGACAATGCCAGACCACTGACTGCAAGCCTGCAGGTTGCTCAAAGCCTTCCCCCTCGCGCTGTGGGGTAGTGGGGGCACTCTGCTCTTTGGTCATCCGGGCACATGTGCCGTGCCCAGCCTTGCTGCCCCTTCACCCACTGTGAGCGTCCCAGCTGCCCTCCCAGCTTGCCTTTTAGGAGCCCGCTGCTGGCAACTGACGGGCGTCATGCTGTGCTGCAGGCTCTGCCAACGGCTGCTATAGTCAGCAACAACCACCGACCCAGGCCACTTCCTATCACTAGCGTGCGCTGCTCCACCCGCGCCCGCCTTGCCGCCGTCACTGCCTCTCAGCTCATGGCGCTAGTGCGGTTTGCCTTGCTCCCTCTGCTGCCGCCCCAGCCTCCTGGCCAGCTTGAACCCAGAGCTGGTTGACAATGTGCTGGGGCACTGAAAGCAAGCCTGGCTCCTGCAGGCTGATTCCTCTGGGCTGCCTTCTCTGTCGCATTGATGGGGCACCCTTGCCTGCCCTTTCGGAGCGGCTTCCTAGGCACCGGTGCCATGCTCAGCCGCCCCCTCACGCGCTGTGAGCATCCGAGGTACCCACCCCTACCTGCCTGTAGCAGCCAAGAATGACCGCTGCTGTTACCTAATGCGGTCAACGTTGGGTCGCAGGCGCCGCGGGCGGCGGCTAATGGTAGCTGGAACTGCCAACCCGAGCTTCCGTCCATTCCCGAGCTCAGCTCCCCTGGCGCCCTTCCGTGCGACATCCATGCGGTTGCTGGCCTCTCTGCCGCCGCCGGACGCGTCTCGCGCCCAAAGCTGCCCCTGCTGGCGGCCCCCCCGACACCACATGAAGCTCTTCTGCCAGCGCTGGCAGGCAGAGGTGCGGCCCGCGCTGCTATGCGGCTACTATGCGACTGCTTGCCCCCGCCGCGCTGCAGCTGCCGAGGCCAGGATGCTGGGCTGCAGGCGCACGCCATCAATGCCAATGAGCAGCGACGGCGCCCAGAGCATCACCACGTGCTTTGCTGCTGCCACTGTTCTCTGCGGCCTCCTGAGGCGGGGCAGCTGCTGGCCACATCTGCAGCTACCGCCTCGGGGGGCAGCATGTGCCAGCCCCTTATGCCCGCATGATTTTCTGCTGACTCCCCTGGCAGCATCGCCTTTTCTCGTACTGCCACTTTGGCACTGCGAAACCTGTCGCCTCTTCCCCGTGATTGCAACTGGGCGAATTCGATGCCCACTCCCTGTCCCCTCTCTTCTCTCCTCACATGGAGAGGGCAGGGAGCCCCTTGTGCCTGATTTGTCTCTTTTTGCGCACACGTGCCTGAATCCGTGCCTCCAAGCCGCCTCCAAAGGAGCGGGGATGCCTGGCCATGCCTGCAGCAGGGATGGGCCTTGCCGCCACTTTTTTTGCGGGCGGCTGCCCCGCCGAGCCGGCTCCTGAGCTCATCATTCTCGCCTCCGCCGCTGAGCCCGCCAGCGATGTGCTGCACTGGAGCGGCGGTGCCGAGGTGCCTGTCCGGTCCTTGCCGGTCAGTTGGACTATACCTCTCGGCTCCGCCGCCGAGCCCGCCAGCCGAGTGCTGCACCGGGGCGGCGGAGCTGAGGGGAGCCGAGCCTGGCCTGCTGTGATTCTCAAGTCTCAATCACCAAGCACCTCTCTCTTGCCACAAGAATGCTGCATAAAAGCACTTGGCAACGTAAAAGGCCGTCCACACAAGCACTCTCCTTGGCTGACAGGCAGCGCACATGCTGCAAGAAGTTGGCTTGCATCGCATCTGAAAAATGTCAAGTTACAAAGACGGGATACGGTTGAGAAGTCAGTTTATCTATACTCAAGTGCATGCCTCTGCGTAGACTGCTCAGATCGCTGCCGATATTCCTTACGCGCGGGAATATGTCGCACGATGGAAGGAGTGCGAGACATGCGTGAGGTTCGTCGCCGCATTCATTTCCCCTGCATCCAATACATCGATATCCAAGATATTAGACCGCAAGACTTGGACTCATCCCAGGCTTGTCCGGCCTCTCACCTGAGCGTGGATGTCAGGATCTCAATCCTTTCCCCTGGACTTACCGTCCAAAGCCGTTCTCCCAAGAGGGCAGAGGGCACAGACGGCCAGAGGTCAAGAGGGCATGACGACTCCACACTCGACTCCGCTCCGGCCACCCGTCTCAGCGGGCGAGGTTTGCCAGGTTGTCTTTTTCGAACCCACCTGGCCGGGCGCAGCTGCAGCGACAGTGCGAGCGTGATCCCCTACTCAGTGGGAGGTTCCGTGCGTGTTTGTTGTCATGGAGTTCATGGCGAGAGCCTCTGTGGATTTCGGCGAGCTGAAGCCGGCGGATGGCGGCAGCTCCCGCCCGCCTGTGCTCGACCGCTCCTCGTCGGTCGGAGACGAGCTGCGCGCCGCTCACGAACGGGTACGAAACTTCTCTGATACGCCGGCTTTGACGCCGCACCCAGTCTGCGCGCAGATTGGCGCGATGTTAAACGGTCATCAGGCGGAAGATGTCTTGGATTGTCACCGCGAGTGAGTTGCCGTGCGAGGCTGAAGCTGGCTGGCCGCGCTGCACAGATTGAGCAGCTGGAGGCCGAGAAACGGCAGCTGCTGGAACTCCTCGACCTGGTCGAGGAGTCCCTGCGGGATGAGGCCGAGGAGAAGGTGCGATTTCTCCTCACCGCTCAAGCTAGCCGTATCTGGCCAGTGTATCCTGCCAAGCATCCCTGCTGGACCACACCTTGGGCTGCGATGACGCGCGAAACAGTAGACGGGCATTCAAAGGCCCATTGCTGTGCAGCGCCCCCCTGCGCTTGCTGACTGCAGACTGCTGCCTGCGCTGAGGGACTCTTGCGTCCACCCGAAGCTCTGAGCCGTTGATGCCAGCTTAATCCCACAGGGCGGCAATGACCCATTTAACTTCACCAGCTACCACTGCCTGCAGGCCCTCCGCAGCCAGCCGGAGCGCAAGGCGGCTGCAGGCGCGCCCCTGCCCGCCTCGCCAACTCTGCAACTCTGCTCACAAGTGCCGAGTAATGCGATCCAGCTGAGGGACAGCCAGGCTGACCAGATCGCGGCTGCAGGCTCGTGGCGACTCCGCCTCGCGTGTGGCGTCACCCTGGCCATCCTCCTGGGCTGCTCGGGCGCCTGGCTCGCCGGCAGCCCCACCGCGCACCAGTGGCTGGCGTCCAAGGCCGCGCCGGAGCCCACAGCTGCCCTGCAGCTGCCGGAGCAGCCGCCGTCCCCGCCGCTGGCGCCCACCATGCCGGCCTGGCCGGGCGCAGTCGAAGAGACGCTGAAGGGCCGCGAGCAGGACTCCGAGTGGGTCTGCACGCTCAAGGACTGCCTGCTGCGGTGCGATGGCCTCCCCTGGCAGCCCTGCGCCCCCAGCTCACTGCGGGTGCTGAGCCTCTGCTGCCCGGCCGGCAGGTTTGGCGGGCTCGTGGCGCGGCTGGGCTACCTGGCAGGCGAGCAGACGGGGGCCTGGCAGGCGCCGCAGCTGCCTGATTTCGCCACGTACCTCGCCAGCGCACTGCCACGGCTGCCCGCGCCTTCGTCGGCGCCAACGCCGCCGCTCGAGCAGGAGGCTCCCGCCAAGGCCGCGCCCGAGCAGGCTGCCCGCCCACCGCCGGCCGCCCTGCAGCGCCCGACTGAGGCGGCTGCGCCGGAGCGCCCGGCTGCACGCGCGCCGGTGCCCAAGCCAGCCGCGCCCGAGGCAACAGTGCCTGCTCAGCCCGAGCCTGCAGCACCGGTGCAGGCCAAGCCGACGGCAGCAGCGCAGCGCAAGCCGGCCGCCGTGCCTGAGGCACGCACCCAGGCGAGCTGCTCTTCTCTTGCGTATTGCACAAAGCTGCAGTTCCACCAGCAAACAGCGTCCGAGCCGCTGCTGCCGCGTTCGCAGGAGGCAGCCGTGGAGGCCCCGCCCGCGCCCATCAAGCTGCCGGTTCCAGAGCCGACGCCAGAAGCGACCGGGCAGGCGCCGATTGGGAAAGAGTCCGCAGATGGGGAGCTGCTGGCAGCGGCCCCCGGCTGGCGCTGGGCGCAGCCTGCGGCGGCGGCAACTGCTGTCGTGGCTGCGGCCGCCGCAGCGTGGGCCTTCGGCAAGTGGGCAATGCAGCCGGAGCCCGAGGAGCTGGAGGGTGCGCACCGTTGCCTCCTTGCTGCCTTCTTGTGCGCTTGAGCAGCGGCTGATGCACCGCGCCGCCGCACTTGCAAGGTGTCCGCGCCGGCAGCATGGAGGCAGCTGCGCCTTTAAGCCCCGCACAGTCAACGTACTCTCGGAGCATGAGCCACCGGCCGACGGCCAGCTTGGCCACGCACGAGGGCACGGGTGCAAGCACCTGGCAGGCGAGCGGCGACACTTCGAGCCGCCTGCCCAAGGAAGCCCTGCCCAGCAGCAGCCTGGCCTTCCGCCGCCTGCGGAGCCGCACGGTCGTGCTGGACGCCAGCGGGGCACAGGTGCCTTGCCCCTGCCTCCATTGGGCGTGTCAGGAGGAGGAAGCCTGCCAGCAGCCCGTTGAGGCGTTGAGAGCCGGGTGCATGCGGGTGGCCGCAGGTCGCGAAGCTGCCCGCCAGCCCGGGACACGCGGCCTACAAGACGCCCGCTGCGCCGCGCGCCCGCCGCAGCCGCGCTCCCGCCGCCGCCATGGAGCCGCCGTTCCTCAACAAGCTGTGAATCTTGAGCACCCGCGTGAAGTAGGAGGCGACTGAGGCCCCGCACGCCACGCCCTGCAACGCGACAAGGCGAGGGCGGCAGAGTGAGCCGCAGCCCACGGGATGCAGCAGTAACACTGCATTCCTCCGGCCCAAAACCAGCCTGTGTTGCAGCGGCAGGTGTAAAAGCAATGTGAATTTGAGAGAAAAGAAAAACGAGCCGGTGCGCTGCATCTGCTGATTTCTGCACGTGTACCTTCTCCAAGACCGACGCCAAAGCGCAGCAGCAGGCTGTGCAACTGTTTGAGGTGCACTGGGGCTCCCCTGGCACAGCATACCGAAGTGTGCAGCACACATGGCCTTCCAGCGCGCAGCCAGAAGGTAAGTCCTGTCACCCTCTATCGCCCAGGGCAGACCCCATTGACGGCGCCGGTCCTGCCCACCTGAAGAGGCGGCCGCGAAAGTAAGCATGCATGTCGCCTGCAGCCCAGACCACGACGGTGCCTCTGTGGCCTCCAGCTTGCAGTTCTAGCGTTGCACTTTATGAAGCACCGGCCACAGCTGCCCCTCCATGTCCTGCAGCCCCGGCAGGGGGAGGCTGAGGCGAGGCCTGGCCATACTGCCAACCAGGCAGACAGGCTATCGTCCGGTCTTTTCAGGGGAGGATTGCCAGGCATCCTGGAGGTCCGGCCTGACCTTGAGAGCAGCAGCAGGAGCAGCCAGATCCCAAGCTGCAC
>BHFV01000079.1:401-36519 GCA_003568905.1 Trebouxiophyceae sp. KSI-1 | reverse complement strand
TAGGCAGGTCTGGTGATGCTTCACGCGGTCGTCTCGGTGGTTTGTTGCTCTACTACTATCTCAACGCGCCCATGGCTAGCACGCTGCCCAGTTTCCAGCAGGCTCTCCTGAGGAGGCTAGCTCACCTCTTCCCTGCATGGTCAGCAGACAGCCCAATGCATGACGAGAAGAGACGGAGCAGGGAGGAATGCACCTGGCTGCTGGTCACCGCCTGCTGCTGAGTGCCGGCCTGCAGGAAGAGCTGCGCTGGGCGACCGGCCTGCTGAGCCGTGTGGAGCCTGCTTCATGAGCCTACTCCGCAGCCGCATGTCCAGCGTTTTGAGGTTTGCTCACAGCACCGATTTCAGTGCCAGGGGCCTCACAGACCAGCTATGAAGGAGATGAGCTGACAGTCTGCTGTATGAATGTTGATGCCCGTCAAAACGCGCAAATGTGCAACGAGAGGCTTGTGGTCAGCCATACTTGCTCTGAAGTCCGGCCACACACAGAGCCTCCTCAGAACTCGTGTCATGACTGCCTAGCTCAGACTCGAATTGGATTAACCGGCCCCAAGGCTGCTCCTCGGCATGGCAGGTTTGAGCTGCTGGGAGGAGGCAACCGGAACGTGCTCCAAGCAAGCAGCCCCAAAGTCTCTCCCTGCTGTCTGGCTTGTGAATCGGCTGCCCATGCTTGAACGGCCACCATCTTTCAGGTTGGCGTTTTTGGCGTGTTTTGGGCGGGACCTTGCAGCCGCAGAAGCAGACGTCTCACAACTTGCGAGTGCAGCTGCCCTCTTTGCGCTTCGTTTCTAATGTGCAGAAACTCCACCACTAGCCCATCATGAACCGCCGGACCAGGGACTGCCGACGCCATCCTTGGTGCTGGGCGATTTTGATGCGCAGCTGCTGGAGCTCCGGCAAGCCGCTGGTCTCCCTCTCTGCCTCTTCACCTTGCAGCAGTAGCCTGCTCTGCCGAGGGGCCGAGCGGTGGCGGCCCCACCTTGGCGGGGCGCGCGCCCTAAAGAGAGCGATCGGCAGCACTGAGCGACTGCGCGCTGACTCCGCAGTTCATCACCGCGGCGGACCTGGACGCCGCCCTCACGGCCGCACACATGGTGGAGAACGAGGTGCGCTCGCCCATGCCCTTGCGAAACGCTCCTCAGTCATTTCACACCTGCCGACCCGCCGCGGACAGCTGCACCCAATCCGGCTCGTGTGCGCCATTGGCTCCACACAGCTCTATCAACATGCTGTTCCTCGCTGCTCTATTGGAACGCTCGCTACTACATGCCTGCCGCTCACATATGCCCGCTCGCAGAGACACTGCGCCAGCAGCAGCAGCCCGCACCAGCTGTGGCAGCAGCTGTAGTAGGGGCTGCTGGCTTTAGTGAGTCTGAGCTAGCTAAGAGCATTGCATGCCTCACACTCCCCCGAAGCATGACATGCCTTGCATGAGCTGAGTTCATGAGCTGCATTCATGCGCATTACCATTGGGCGGCTTGCTGACCATGCTGCTACACTTGTCCGTGTGTAGGCCCAGGCCGCAGACACAGAGGCAGAGGTGCGCCGCCAGGAGGCGGCGATCGCTGACCTGCGGGCGCAGGTCGACGCTCTCGCCAAGCAGCTGGTGGGGCAGGCAAGCATCCGAGCAACCGCGCCCTCCCCAGAGGTTGTGCACAGCTGCCAGCCCATGCCTCTTAAGGCTAGCTACCTGGCTGACGAGCTTTGTCTGCTGCCTCGCAGGGTCTTCCTTCGGCGGCCTAGTGGCGGATGCCTAGCCTGCCTACCTTAGATTAGGTGAACCCTAAACCCCACTCCTTCGGTGCGTTTTCCATTGGGAAGCAGAACCTCTCCTGGCTGCATTGTTCTTGCTCTCTCCATCGCTTCCAAAAGCACCAGCGCTTGCAGCCGGTTCATGATGGCACGGCGCACGCATGCATCGGCATCTAGTCTAGTGACGGATGCTCAGCCAGATAGGCATGAAAAGGAAGCATGCTGCTGAGAACCATCCCTGCGCCTGTTGCCTGCCGGATGCTGCCTGCGCTAAGCGACTTTGGGGTCCACCCTAAGCCCTGAATTTTTGGTGCAGTTTTGAACCCACAGACTGTTGATAGCCCGCCTGAGTGGCCGGCTGCCGCCGCCTGCAGGCACTGCCAAGCCCACCGACGCGCCAGAGCGCAGCAAGCCTGCGCGGCACAAAGCGACTGAAGGCGCGTCCCAGCCTGCCTCACCATCTCTCTGCTCACGAGTGCCGAGCCGTGCGGCCCGGCTGGGGGACAGCTAGGCTGACCAGGCCATGGCTGCAGGCCCATGGCGGCTCAACATTGCTGGCATGGTCGCTCTGGCATTCCTCCTAGGCTGCACGGGCGCCCGGCTCGCCCGCCCGGGGCACGAGGCCTGCAAGACGCCAGCCGCGCTGCGCAAGGTGGAGGCGCAGCCGAGCAGCCCTGCCTTCCGCCGCCTGCGCAGCCGCACTGTCATCTACAGCCAGCACGAGCGCCGACAGCGTGCACCGCCCTAGGCCAGAAACAAAGGCCAACTGCTGATTCTCTGGTGGACCGCATGCTGCTAATTTGGTAACCACCGCCTGCTGCTGTCTGCGCTCAGTAATGGCAGCGTCGCGAGCGCTTGGCTGCAGGTTCTGTGAGCTTAAATTTATTTCAGAGGGGCTACTCTGGCACATCAGTCCACAGTGCATAGCACATTCACTCATACCTTCCAGTAGCACACAGCAGTTGTTTTAGTCCTGCCACTGTCTACCCAGGGCAGACCCCATTGACGGCGCCGGTCATGCCCACCTGGAGAGGCGGCCGCGAAAGTATGCATGTCGCCTGCAGTCCGCAGCACGCCAGTGCTTCCGCGGCATCCACCTTGCAGCTTCATTGCTCCCCTGGATCACCGGCCACAGCTGCCCCTCCATGTCCTGCAGCCACCGGTAGGAGAGGCTGAGGCGAGGCCTGGCCCAACTGCTGGCAATGCAGGCAGGCAGCGGTCCGGCAGCGGCTATCGTCCGGCTATCTCAGGACAGGATCAGGCACCCTGGAGGTCAGGTCTGACCTCCAGCAGCAGCAGCCATGGCCTGATCTGCAGCACACGTGCTGCTTTGCCTTCGGCTCCACTTGCACAAACAAGGCTCCAGCAGGCGCTGCCCAAGCAGCCCAGGCGCCGGCAGCAACAGGTCCTTCTGGTCCCTGCAGCCTGGACAGTGGGGAATCAACGGCCAGCACTGCTGGCGGTCTGTGCTTTTCTCCTCCGCATGCAGCCGCTGAGCAATACAGCAGAGGGGCCGCTTGTCTGCGCGCAGTGGTCTCGGTGGTTTGTTGCTCTACTACTATCTCAACGCGCCCATGGCTAGCACGCTGCCCAGTTTCCAGCAGGCTCTCTCGAGGAGACTAGCTCACCTCTTCCCTGCATGGTCAGCAGACAGCCCAATGCATGACGAGAAGAGACAGAACAGGGAGGAATGCACCTGGCTGCTGGTCACCGCCTGCTGAGTGCCGGCCTGCAGGAAGAGCTGCGCTGGGCCAACGGCCCGCTGAGCCCTGTAGAGCCTGCTTCATGAGCCTACTCCGCAGCCGCACGTCCAGCGTTCCGAGGTTTGCTCACAGCACCGATTTCAGTGCCATGGCCTCACAGACCAGCTCTGAAGGAGATGAGCTGACAGTCTGCTGTATGAATGTTGAGGCCCGTCAAAACGCGCGCATGTGCAAAGAGGGTGCCCGGTCTCAGCCAGGCTGCTCTGAAGTCCAATCACACACAGAGCCTCGTCATAGCTCGTGTCCGGCCTGCCTAGCTCAGATTGCCTGCTGGCTCCGAGGCTGCTCCTCTGCATGGCAGATTAGAGCTTCTGGGGAGGAGGCACCTGGAACGCGCTCCAATCCAATGTCACTCCGTGACATTTTGGCTGAAGTGCCGGCCTGCCCCATGCTTCAAGGATTGACCACCATTCTTCAGGTTGGCGTTTTTTTGCGAGGTCTTGGCGGGACTTGCAGCTGCCTTGCGAGAGAAGACGTCTTAGAATTTGTGCAGCTGCCCTCTTTGCGCTTCGTCATTAATGTGCAGAAACTCCAGGAGCCCATCATGAACCGCCCCATCATGAACCGCCGGACCAGGGACTGCCGACGCCATCCTTGGTGCTGGGCGATTTTGATACACAGCTGCTGGAGCTGGAGCTCCGGCAAGCCGCTGGTCTCCCTCTCTGCCTCTTCACCTTGCAGCAGTAGCCTGCTGCGGAGGGGCCGAGCGGTGGCGGCCCCACCTTGGCGGGGCGCGCGCCCTAAAAATAGCGATCGGCAGCGCGCTGCATCCGCAGTCCATCACCACGGCAGACCTGGACGTTGCCCTCACGGCCGCTCACATGGAGAACGAGGTGCGCTCGCCCATGCCCTTGCGAAACGCTCCTCAGTCATTTCACACCTGCCGACCCGCCGCGGACAGCTGCACCCAATCCGGCTCTTGTGCGCCATTGGCTACACACCACAGCTCTATCAACATGCTGTTCCTCGCTGCTCTATTGGAACGCTCGCTACTACATGCCTGCCGCTCACTCATGCCCGCTCGCAGAGACACTGCGCCAGCAGCAGCAGCTGTGGCAGCAGCTGAAGTAGGGGCTGCTGCCTTGCTAAGAGCATTGCATGCCTCACGCTCCCCGAAGCATGACATGCCTGGCATGAGCTGAGTGCATGAGCTGCATTCATGCGCATTACCATTGGGCGGCTTGCTGACCATGCTGCTACACTTGTCTGTGTGTAGGCCCAGGCCGCAGACACGGAGGCAGAGGTGCGCCGCCAGGAGGCGGTGATCGCTGACCTGCGGGCGCAGGTCGACGCTCTCGCCAAGCAGCTGGTGGGGCAGGCAAGCATCCGAGCACCCGCGCCCTCCCCAGAGGTTGTGCACAGCTGCCAGCCCATGCCTCTGGAGGCGACCTACCTGGCTGACGAGCTTTGTCTGCTGCCTCGCAGGGCCTGCCTTCAGCAGGCCTAGCGGCGGAGGTCGCTCCTTCGGTGCGTTTTCCCACTGGGCAAGCAGGACCTCTCGTGGCTGCATTTTCTTTTCTCTCCCACTGTCTTTGCTCATCAGCGCGTGCAGCCGGCTGCATGATGGCGCGGTGCGAGCATGCAGCTGTTTGCATGCCCACTGGCTGCCAGGGGTTGGCTGGCGCGGTCGCAGCCAGGGGCGTGCTTGCGCGGGGCTTCTTACCAAACCAGTCTTCTCAAGCTACCTTGCCGGGCGGCAGGTGCTACAGCGTCTTTGTAATACCAAGCAATCTTATTATTCATGTGTGTTCACGTCTCGACCTCTCGAGCGGTCAAAGCAGGCCGCTGCAACCGCCCTTCGCGCCGGCCCCGGAGCGGTCGGTGGCACAGGAGCCGCGCGCTGCCTATGCATGGGTCTTGCGCCTGCCCAAGATGCCATTTGTGATGCTACGCCTCGTCTGCGCGCAGATTGGCGCGATGTTAAACGGTCATCAGGCGGAAGATGTCTTGCATGGTCACCGCGATTGAGATGCTGTGCGAGGCTGAAGCTGGCTGGCCGCGCTGCACAGATAGAGCAGCTGGAGGCGGAGAAGCGCCAGCTGCAGGCACTCCTCGACATGGTCGAGGATGCCCTGCGAGGTGAGCACGAGGAGAAGGTGCGATTTCTCCTCACCGCTCAAGCTAGCCGTATGTGGCCAGTGCATCCTGCCAAGCATCCCTATTGGACCACACCTTGGGCTGCTATGACGCGCGAAACAGTAGACGGGCATTCAAAGGCCCATTGCTGTGCAGCTCCCCCCTGCGCATGCTGACTGCAGACTGCTGCCTGCGCTGAGGGACTCTTGCGTCCTTCCTAAGCCCTAAGCCGTTGATGCCAGCTTACTCCCACAGGGCGGCAATGACCCATTTGACTTCACCAGCTACCACTGCTGCCTGCAGGCCCGCCGAAGCGCGCGGGGGCGCAAGGCGGCTGCAGGTGCGCCCCTGCCCGCCTCGCCAACTCTGCAACTCTGCTCACAAGTGCCGAGCCGTGCGGCCCGGCTGAGCGGGCAGCCAGGCTGACCAGGCCGCGGCTGCAGGCTCCTCGTGGCGACTCCACCTCGCGTGCGGTCTCACCCTGGCGATCCTCATGGGCTGCTCGGGCGCCTGGCTCGCCGGCCCGCTCGCCGGCCCACCCGCCACTCTGCGGTGGCTGGGTGACCTGGCAGGCATGCCAGTGGCAGCCTGGCATGTGCAGGGGCTTCCCAAATCTGATGCCTACCTCACGGGCGCCCTGCCGTGGCTGCCCGGCCCGGCATGGAACACAACATCCCCCCGGCCGGCGCCCGCAACGCCCACGCAGCTCAGGCGCCCCACGACGGCCCCACTGCAGCGCTCCGCTGAGACAGCTGTGCTGGAGCGCCCAGCTGCATGCATGCCGTCCCCTCAGCAGCAGCCTTCGTGCCCGAGCCAGCCACGCGCGACCAGCCCAAGCCGGCAGCACCCGCGCAGCTCGAGGCGGCCGCCACGCCCGGTGAGCCCAGCCAGGCGAGCTGCTCCCTGCCTGTGCGGCGCACCAAGCAGCACCCCTGGCCTGTGGCGCTCAAGCAGCTGCTGCTGCCGCGCCCGCAGGAGGCAGCAACCGTGGAGCCGCCGGTCGTGCCCTCCAAACAGCCGGTCACTGAGCAGGCACCAGCAGCCCCCATAGCCACTAAGCAGGTCCCGGCGGCGCAATCGGCCCCGCAAGCGAGCCACTGGCAGCGCCCCAGGCTGGCGCTGGGTGCTGCCTGCGGCGGCTGCTGCCTCGGCTGCGATTGCTTGGACCTTAGGTGTGATGTGGGAATGTGCAGCTGTGCCGAAAGCCCTGGCTGCGCGCGGCAGATTGATTGTGAGGCACAGATGTCAGGTTGCCACTGCTAATGAACTGATCAGTGAACTCCGACGCTGTCAAGCCACGAGGCACCTGACTTGTGATTCTGTCCTGAGGCACGTATGCAGGCGCTGAACCGCCCCATACAGAGAGCAAAGGCCTGCCTCTCCCCCTGCAGCGGTGCTAGGTATCGCCATCCTGGATTCAGAGCAGAATGACAGGCAGCCCGCTTTCCTGTTTAAGGCTCATTTCAGGCGCCCGCAGCACGCAATGGATCCCGCATTATTTAGGGTTATTTCCCTCACCTGCCAATGGAGCGGGCGACCTGGGGGGACGATTCAACAGAATATGCATGTTGCAGCGGAGCTTGACCTGCCAGCCACGTGCTGCGTTGTTGCAACGCCTGGTCTGCGTTTGGCTCTTCCAAATGCTGCAACAAAAAGAACGGGCAGTGATGTTAGCAATGTGTCACACTCAAAGGCAGCACACACGCTGTAGCAATGTGCAGCACTGTCTGCGCGTCCATGCCAGCCGTCCTGGAGTGCAGTGCCGGCAGCAGCCGCCTCTGCTCCTGCTCCTGCAGGCGCCTGGACTCTCCGGTTCGAAAGGGCCGGCCTCAATGGGAGGCCGCGGCCGTAATGTGCGAAACGCTGCAGCCAACTATACGCCAGACCGGACTCTCCTAGCTAGCAAACATAATAATGAGGATGTTCAATGCAGGGCGCTGCTGTCAGCAGCCGACCCGCTGCTCCAGCCTAAAATCATAATCAGCCGCGGTGCCGAGGTACTTGAAGGCCATGGAGAAGACGACCAGGAAGTGCATCAGCTGGTGGCTGTTCAGCCAGTAGTCAAAGGCGCCGGGCGCGCGGCTGCGAGCAGGTGGGCCGCCGCGTGGAAACAGCCAGCGCTCGGGCACACGAGCGACATTCACCACCGCTCCAATGATGGAGGTCGCCTGCGAGTGAAGGCCGTCCTCAGAATCTGCTGCTGCAGGTGCAGGTCCGGCAGGCCCGCCCCCGACCATCTGCTCTGCTGCAAAGGCGCCCCTGGCAGCCTCGCGAAAGGGCTGCGCCTGGCGGTCGTTTGCCTCACGGCCCACGCACCTCCATTGCCAGGTAGTGGTAGGCTGCCGTGCGGGAGCCGGTGCGGAGCGCGAGGCGAGTCAGCAGCGCCGCCAGCCGCACCAGCAGCAGCGCCAGCATGGGCGCCGCGCGGCCAAAGCGCGACCGCGCCCGCACGCCTGCAGCCTCCGGGTGAAAGTCACCGCCTGACGGGCAGCCGGGTGCCGCAGCAAAGCCGCCAGAAGCTCACAGGAGCTGTGGCGCCCTGCCAGGGTCCGCAGCAGCCAGCATGGACCTGCCAAGCACAGCCGATTGCATGCGACAAGGAGGGGGCGGCCACCTGCCACCATGCCGGCGACTGCGCTGCCATAGTAGGCGGTCAGCGCCGCGTTTCTCAGCACCGGGTAGCACTGCAGGCCCCAGGAGATGCCCGGGCCGGCGCCGCAGATGAGCACCAGGAAGACGCCGCACATCTGGACGTGGGCAAAGAGGCAGGGTCAGGCAGCCACAGCCTGTGCCCTGGCAAGTTTGCGCGGCAGCAGGCCAGCTGGCACCAGCCCCGCCTGAGCGGGCTTCAGAAGCAGCCGGCTCGTTGGCTGGGCTGGGAGGTGGCGGGCGGCTGCCTGACAGATGCCGGCAAAAGCACCTGTCACCTGTAAAGCACCGGCAGGGGGCATGGACCGAGATTGGCAGCAGGGAGGCTCACGTCGATGCGCAGGTAGGTGTGGTACCGCCAGTGGTGGGCCATCAGCGTGTGGTAAGTGACCGACCCGGCAAAGCACAGCAGCGACGGCAGCACCGACTCCAGGAAGGCCAGGCGCGCGTGCTGCCAGACTGGCAGCCGGCCGCTCGCCAGCAGCGCCAGCAGGACCAGCCCGGGCAGCAGGTGGCTGTATATGTTGCCTGCGGCGCGGCGTGGAGAGGCTGCTGCTCAGGGGCCGCATGCCGAGCAAAGCTCCTGGCATCCTGGGGCAGCAGCCGGCCTGCTGGGTTGGCGGAGATGGGACCTACCCGTCTCGTTGTGGTATTGCAGCAGGCTGCAGAGGCATTGCCGCCGGCTGAGGCCTGCGACCCCCGCGATGGCAGAGTGCTCAGAATTTGACTGTGCCAGGCGTCAGGTCCACTGCTCTTAGAACAGGAAAAGCCCCACCTGCTCTGTAGCCGCTGCGCACAAACTTGTTGTACTGCAATACCGGCGGCACCTCGTCCCACCAGTACAGCCGCCCAGGGCCCCATTTGTTGGCTTCCGTCGGTGGCCCAGGCTCGCCTGCGTCGCCCTGGCACTGTGCGCTGGGCCGGCCTGCGAGGCAGTGGGCTCCTTTCGTCGAAGAAGTGGAGGCCAGCTGCATCGGGTTAGCTGGCTGCCTTCCTTCTTGGGACCGTCAGAGCTGGAGGCCAGCTGCAGTGGGGAAGCTGGGTGCAGGATTGAGAAAAAGAGCTCATGCCAGTCCAGGCTTCGCCATCCACATACAGCTATACAAGCGCCGTGCATGTAGCAGGTGCTGCGGCAGCACAGAACGGCTGTGACCCCTTCTCTCGCATGTCTGATGCGGATGTTGTGTCCGAACAGGGCGCTGGGTACCGTTTTCTGATTGTGGCAGAGCGACGGATGAAAAGCTACCTGTGGTATTCTCCGCGGGCTGCTCAGCGCCGTGGCTCACAGCGCGAATGGAGAGCGGTTCAAGGCCGGACGATTTGCGCCGCACAAGCGACGCGCCAGCGCTAGCAAGCGCGCCGGAGCCCATCGCGGGCATCACTGCTTATGACTGACGCTTCAGCCACGGTCTGGCTTGAAAGATGCTGGCGAGGGCGCCCCAGGGCGCGGCTGCCGCTCGTCGCTAGCTGGCAAAAGGCAACCAAGGCTTTTTGCCCCACATTCCCGTAGCTGAATGGAGAGCTTATGCATGCAGGCCAGAGCTTCCACTGTCGCCTCGGCGCACGGAAAATCACAAAGCGGGTCGCTCTACGGTGAGAAATTAGCATGGCGTGATGGCAGCCGGTAGACGCTGCTGCGGCCTCCGTCTCGTGCAGTGGACCCTCTGAACGTGATTCCTCCACAGTGCTGCTGGGAAACCCCCCTACTTCTGCCCCCAAACCTTTCCCACTGGGAAGTGCGGGGCGGGGAGAATCCAGCCGAGCAGCACGCGGCTAGCTGCAGCGCCAAACCACCAACAGGAGGGAGACGGACAGTGGTACGGCGGCAGGTGACAAGAAGACGGCTTGCAAGGAAGCCGTCCAATTAACTCGCGACAACGGGGGCCGGCGTCTCCCAGCCAGCCCCCGCCCGCAGCTGCAATCAGCATAGCAGGGGGGCCACACACACGACACGTCAGGCGCGCAGCGCGGCCGCCTGCTGCTGCAGCAGCGCCATGCGCGCCTCCACCGCCTCCTCCAGGGCGGCCTCCCGCTCCTCGGTCGACTGCCCCGGCTCCGCCCGGTCCTCGAGCGCGACCGGCAGGCCCCGGAGCCCCGCCGCCCGCGGCACCTGCGCCGCCGCACAGCCGCAGGGGCCCTCAGCCTCCCCCTCACCTGGCCGCCAGCCCGGGACGAGCTTGCGAGGCGCCTGCTGGCAGGCTGCTACAGCGACTTTTGGGGTCGAAAGGAGGGGGGCTTGCTTGCGTCCCACAGCCAGGCACACGCCAAGACGCTCCGAAAAAAGCCTGGAAGACACCCAGACACGGCTGCTTCCGTCAGGCTGCGCAGGGCAGGAGAGAGGGGCTGGCACCCGGCACATGCAGAAGCTGCCGGCGTCGTCGTGCGTGAAGATCTGCTTGCCGGCCGCCTGCCGCTTGGTGTCGGCGAAGCTGCCGAAGAGGCGCCGCGCGACAAGGCCCCGCAGCGCGCTCGCGCCCGGCTCCGCCCGGAAGGCCGGCTGCGTCGCCAGCAGCGTCTCCCACACCCGCCGCACCTGCCCGGCCAGGCGGCGCCTGTCAGGCAGCTCTCGCCATGCTGCCGAAGCCTTTGCAGCCGCTTTGAGACCCGGTCACGCGGCTGCCTCGACTCTCTCCTCCTGCACCCCTCGCTCCCGCGCCGCGGCCCAGACTGGAGGGCGCGCGCCTCCTGCCGCGGCAGCCGCAGCTCCCGCTGCGCGCGCGCCAGCTGCTCCGGCGGCAGCGCCAGGCTGGTTGGCGGCTGCCCGCCCGCCGCGCCGTTGAGCGCGGCGGCGCCGGCGGCCCGGTCGGTCGCCAGCGCGGCCAGCCAGGGCAGCGCGAGCGCGCGCGCCGCCTCGATGCGTTCGCGCAGCGCCTGCAGCTCCGCCGTCGGATCCTCCACCTGCCAGAGGGGGGGCTGCTTGTGAGGGGCGGGACGTTGCAGGCAAGTCGCCGGCTGCTGGAGAGGGGTGTGCTGCCGAGGCGGGCGCCCGCGCAGCCCCCGGGGAAGGGGGGGCCCCCACCAGCACGTCCTGCGCCTGCTCCCGGTCCGCCAGCCGGAAGGCCGCCTCGAGCAGCAGCCGGCCGACGCCCTGCACAGGCCTCAGGAGCGGCTCAGGCGCCTGCGCGGCTGCGCGCATGCGATGCCGACGGCTGCCGCTGCCAGGCAGCCCGACAAGGACACGCAGGGGCCCGCGCCCCTCCCTTCCAGCCCCCCACCGCTGCCCACCGGTGAGGCTCCACGAGTGCGCCTCGCCTGGGGACTGCGCAGGCAAGCCGGCCTGGCAGGGGGGGACGATGCGCGCCTGGCGCATGAAGGGCGGCAGCACGAGGACCTGCGAGACTCGCAGGCGGCAGGAGTCCGGGTAGGCAAAGAGGCGGAAGAGCGTGGCAAAGCCGACCTGCGTGGGGGCGGGGCGATCAGTGGGGGGTGCTTGCCCCACCAGCAAAGCTGCCTGCAAGGCTCCCCTGCTGCGAGCGCACTGACGCTTCACTGACGCCACCGCACGCAGCAGCTGCGCCGCCTCAGCCGCCAGAGCGCTCGAGCTCCTCCTGAGATGTGGCGGCAGGGGGGGGAGGGGGGGACTCGCCAGCACCAGCAGCCCGTTGACGTGCCGCACCGCTGCCAGCAGCTCCCAGCCGGGCTCGCCCTGGTCCAGCGCGGTCGCGCCGTCCACAAAAAAGGGCAGCAGCTGCTGCGCGCGCGCGTGCAGCGCCTGCGGGGCGGGCGGGAGTTGGAGGCGCGGAGTGCGCGCCACATGGGGCAGCTCCCGGCTGTCAGAGCGGAGTGACAGTGACGTCGGCAGCCACACTCAGCTGCCATTGAGGGCGTGCTGCCATTGAGGGCGTGCCTTGAGGTCCGCGGGCGCCTCAGGCAGCCGGAAGTGGTGGACCGCATCGGCCCCCGAAGCGCTGCGCAGCAGCGGCTCGCCCAGGCCGGCGGCGTCCAGGCCGGGCGCGGCAGCATGGGCCGCCAGCAGGGCCTGCTCGTCTGCCAGCAGGCCCTCGCCGAGGTGCTCCTCCAGGATCCGGCGCACCTGCGGCGGCGGTGGCAGGCCGTTCGGATCCCTGCAGGCAGGGTGCAGGAGCTGTGGTCGTCAAGCCCAAGGGAGGAGCATGCCTCGGTCGCGCCCGGCCGCTGGGCCGCCGACTCGAATGCGACGGTGCGCTGGAAGGTCGCGTGGCTGAGCAGCACGGTCGCCGCCGGCTCGCTGTGGCCCACAAAGGTCTCCTCCTCGCCGAATAGCTGGTGGCTCATCTCTGGGTGGAAGGCCGCCGCTGCGGCGGCATCGGACGCGCCCGGCGGCAGCAGCCGAAAGGTAGTCGCCTCGTTCGCGTCCACCGGCTCTGGGTCGTCCAGCTTGGCCCGCTTCGACGCCGGCTCCGCCATGGTTGCACCGCTTCGAATGATTGACCGATTCGATTGTGATCGCCTGCGAGGGCAGCGGCAGGCGGCCGCGCGCTCTGGCCTTTCCGATCAGCGGGGCTCCGCTTTCGACATAATTTCGCAACCACTCGAGAAAGGGCAGTAGATGCAAAAGCTGTCGGGCAGGCGATGCGATATATGCGTCGAAACGTGTGCTGCCGGCGCTGCAGGGCCCAAGCTGGCCACGGCGACGCGCTTCTGTGCAAGGACCGGCTCGTGCCGCTGCTCGAGCGGCAGTGTGCTGGGCCGCTCATTCGTCCAGGCTGGCAGCCTGGTTTGTTCGAGGAGACGGCGAGCCGCCGTAGAGTTTTAGCAAGGAGTCCCCCCAGAGTGATCGCTGCCGACCGCTTCGCGACCAGAGGCGCCCCGTGCTCCGTTTGCTGGTAGATTGGCGTTGGCGATAAGAAGTGCCCTTCCAGCGTCGTCCGCAGAGAGGAGGAGCCTGGGCCGGCGGGCGAGCAGTGCATGGGCGCTCGCGCGTCGCAGAACGGGCTATCGGGCCCGGGGTGGCGCTGCGGCTGAGCGGGGGCGTCGGCGGCCGCGGGCCGCAGCAGGAGCCATGAGCGAGGACCAGCAGGCCTGGGACTCGTACCCTAATGGCCTCAAGGTGCTCGCCGTCGACGACGACCCGCTGTGCCTCAAGGTGGTCGAGCAGATGCTGCGGCGCTGCAACTACGAGGGTGAGAATGCTGGCCCCACCGGGCGGCACGCGCCGCCCTGCCTGCCCGCCCCGGCCTGTCGCCATTCTGCATCATCTGATGTCCACATGGCGGCATCGCTGGCGCGCTGAACCCAACCGTCGCCTCTTGCGCAGTGCGCACCGCGGAGAATGGCAAGGAGGCACTGCGCCAGCTGCGCGACAAGCGTCTGCAGATCGATCTGGTGCTGTCGGACGTCTATATGCCCGGTGCGTCACAGAACATTGCTCCTCCGGGGCCATCGCGCCGTCCGCTATCCGACTTGTCGCCTCCTGAGCCCCACATCCGCATCGGAAGTCGGCGCGCCCATGCGTTTGGAGCGCCGCGACATGGGATCGCCACGCCTGCACGCTGCGCAGCCAATATCGGTGTGGGGTTTCGAGGTCGCCGCCGCGGTCTGAGCCGGCGAGCACATCGCGATGCCTGCAGACATGGACGGCTTCAAGCTGCTGGAAACGATCGGGCTGGAGCTGGACCTACCGGTCATCAGTGCGTACCCTCTCCTTATGCCGCTTCGCGACCGCGCGGAGCCCGACGGCCTCGCCTGGGGGCCAGAATCCGCACTGCATGCCTTCCGTCATCAAACTGGCGCGGCCGGTCTCCGCAGCGGTCTCGCAGTCATGAAAGCATGCATCAGAGATCAGATCCCGATCTCGGGGAGGCTCGGCGGCCAGCCGCCGGCCGCCCGCCTGATTGCCCTCGCATGCCTGCCCCGTAGTGATGTCGTCCAACGGCGAGACGCCCGTCGTGCTGCGCGGCGTCACGCACGGCGCCGTCGACTTCCTGATCAAGCCGGTCCGCATTGAGGAGCTGCGCAACGTTTGGCAGCACGTCGTGCGCCGGCGAAAGGACCAGGTGCTTTTCCCTGCAGTGGCAATGCCAGCCTGCGGCAGGTGCATGCCTGGGAGCGGCGGTTGCGGTGCCTGTGCGCGCGGACGCAGCAACCAATGACTCGGGTGGCCGCAGGTGCAGAACTCCAAGGAGGGGTCCGGGGAGGAGGAGGTCGTGGACGGCAACCGCCAGGACAAAAAGCGCAAAGAGGTGCCTTCTTTCTCCTCCCCTGATGAGACAAAGACTGCCAGCGCTCGCCCCAGGCTGCACCCGTTGTCGGCCGCATCACCATGCGTGGCCTGGTGTTCGTTCGAAAATTTCAATTTCAAATTCAAATCGTAGCCTCTGCCCCGCCCGCAGTCGGGCCAGCGTGAGGGCGACGGCGACCACACGAGCACCAAGAAGCCGCGCGTCGTCTGGTCGGTCGAGATGCACCAGCAGTTTGTCAACGCCGTCAACTCGCTCGGCATCGACAGTGCGCCCCGTTCCCCCTCGGACTCCCAGCGGGGCTGGGACTGCAGGGGCCCCTGCCTGCGCTGGCCGCGCGCTCTTTGGTGGGAGGCAGCAGGGCGCGACTCGCAGCCGGCTCAGAGTTGCGAGCGGGCAGGCGCTGGCTGCCTCCAGCGCAGCGGTCACACGTGTGCTGAAGGCGTTGTGCCGGAAATCAAGCGGCTGAGCGGGTGGGGGCGCGCTGCAGAGGCGGTGCCCAAGCGCATCCTGGACCTGATGAACGTGGAGGGGCTGACGCGAGAGAACGTGGCCTCCCACCTGCAGGCGCGCGCCCGCCCACATCGGCTGTAACCGCTCATCAGTAACCGCCGCCTGACTCTCGTCTCTGTAACCGCTGCCTGCAGAAGTACCGCCTTTACCTCAAGCGGGTGGCCGGCGTGCAAGCGGCGCCCGGCGGCCGCGGCGGCAAGGCGCAGCAGCCGCTGGAGCCGGTGCCGGCGCCCAGCTGGGCGGCTGCGCCCGGGCAGCTGATGGTGCCCGCGCCCGGCCTGGCGGTGCCGGAGGAGGAGCTCAAGCGGCAGCTGCAGATGCAGCACCTGAGCCACCGCGCGGGCGTGCCGGCGCAGCCGGTCTACATCAAGCAGGAGGCGCGCCCCTCCTGCCTGCCAGTTCCCAGGCACCGGCCGGCAGGCCACCCCCGCGCTCTGCTGCGGCTGGTGGCTCGTGGAGGGCACCAGAGGAGGGCCGGACCGCGGCTTACAAAGGGGGGCTGAGCGGCGGCGGCGGCGGCGCCTGCAGGGCCTCGCGCAGCCGGGCATGGCGCCGCTGCTGATGGTGCCGCAGCACGCGTACGGCAACGGCAACGGCCTGGCCGCCCCCGACTACGGCCCCGCGATGCCCGTCGGCAGCCACCTCGGTGCGCGCGCCCCCTCCGCTGTCCACCCACCCATCTGTCTGCACAAGCCGTCCTGGGGAGAATGGCTGTCAGCCTGGCGCCGCGTGCCTTCCACCCGCTTGAGCCTTTGACCTGGTGGTTTACGAGGCAGCTGCCGGGGGGCCGGGAAGCACCGGCAGCTGAGCAGCCGGAATGGAGAGGGGGTTTGTGCAGCCGCAGCGCCCCTCCCCTGTTCCCTGTCAGCTGCTGCTGCTGAGGCGACGGGTGTGTGCTGCAGACGGCAGCGGCGCGGGCGCCGGGCCGCACGCGGGCGGCGGGCTGCTGCCGCTGCACAGCGGCGCGTTTGACGCCTCGGCCGCGCTGGGCGCCCCCGGCCACCAGGCAAGCCCCCTCCCCCCCCTGGCGCACACTTCCTGCGTGGCTGCTGCCTCGGGCAGGAGCTGAGGCGGCGCTTTCCCGCCTGCCGCAGGCGTTCGGCCCCGAGGCCACCGCCACGCTGGTGTACCCGCCCGAGCCGCTGCTGCCGCCGGGCGCGCCCGGGCTGGGCCTGCCGCCCGACGGGCTGCAGCCGCCGCACGGGGGCCTGGGGGCGGCGGTGTCGGAGGCGCTGGCCGGCGAGGCGGGGCTGCCCAACGGGCACAGCGACGCCGACATGGAAAAGTTCATCAACATCTTCCTGGAGGTGGGGGCACCACAGCCGCGCCTCTTGCTGGGGACATGTGTCAGCGGGGGGAGACGGCGAGCTCTCAGGCAGCAGCAATTTTGTCGGTTTCCGGGGGGTCTTCTCCCGGCCAGCAATTCGATGCGCTCCTGCTCGTTGCCTTGCTTTCTGGGAAGAGGCGTTGCACCTCTGCCTTCGCATCATGCGCGCGCCCCTGTCCGGGGCCATGCGTCCCTGGGCGGCGTCTGCACAGCAAGCTGCACCCAGCCGCCCCCTGCAGCCTGGGCTGCAGCGCTGACTGCCGCCTGCCCGCCGCTGCAGCCGCAGCCAAACGAGTAGCGGCGCAGCGGAGGCGCGCCCGCGGGAGGCAATTTTGGTTGGAGGAGCGGGGGGCGCCCGGGTCTCCTCCGCGGGCGGAGCCCCGGGCGCCCCCCGCCGTCGGTTGGCGGCCGAGTTGGGTGCGCCGGGCGCGCCCGGTTTTGCGGGCGGCCTCAGCGCCGCGTTTTGCGGCTGCTGCCCCCCGGAGGCAGCCGCAGGGGTTTGGGGGACGGGGATCATGAAGGCATGGGCCAGTCTGTTGCGCTGCTGGAGTCGTCGTGTTGCGTTTTTCCCCGCTTTTTTGGTTTCGCCCGCCGCTGCGCATGCGCCCAGCGCACGCCGCTTGTAACAGTCGCCCGGCCGGCCCCTCCGGGCCGGCTGCGGGCCGCAGCGTCCCTTTTTTCCCCGAGTCCCCGCGTCCCCACAGCCGCACAGTCGGGGGGCGACCCGCCCCCGCCTGCGCCGGCCGCCGCCTGGCGCGCCTCCCCCTCTTGCGAGGCGCGCGCCGGCGGCCAGGCGGCGGCTGCGTCCGTCGCCTGCAGCGAGAAAGATGCGACGCGCCGCCCGAGCGGGCCTGCCTGACGAACACCAAGGGCCCGCCGGCGGCCGTCCTGTGACCCGGTCCGGGGGGAGCGGCCGCCCGGGCAGTGTGACAAACACAGCCGCACGTGTTATACGACAGCGCCCCCCGAGTCTCCCCACACTCGCACAAACCAGCGCTGGAAAGAGCAGGAAGCACGGGGCTGCAAAAATGTCGCTGCCAACCCCCCTTGGGGGCTTCACCAGCTGCCGCCGACGCCGCCGCCGCCCGAGGCCGAGCCGCCGCCAAAGCTGTGGCTGGCGCCGCCGGCGCCCAGCTGCGCGTGCCGCGCCTGCGCCTGGCCCTGCAGCTGCGCGGCGCGGACGGCCTCCCAGTCGAGGTGCTCCTGCCGCTCCGCCGCGGCGGCCGCGTGCGCGACCATGTCGGCCGTCACCAGGCCGGGGTACATCCTGCGGCAGGCTCTCCAATCACGGCGGCAGCGCACTCCCCCTGGCTTCACCAGCAGCTCTGGCTGCTTGCGGCGCTTAGCCTCAGGTTTGCGGCAGAGATGCCGCAGCTGGGCCGGAGTGCAGTCGCCATGCTCGCATGCCCGCAGGTCCAGGAGCTCCGCTGCTCGTGCGCGTGCCCAAAGAGGGGGAGGGGGTCGCACGCACCGGTGCAGGCCGTCCATGCGGAACAGCAGCTCCTGCTGGTAGAGCTGCGCGGGCGGCGCCTGCGCCGCGGCCGCCGCCGTCTGCTGCCCCTGCGCCTGCTTGCCGCTCGGCGGCGCCTCCTCCCGCGACATGTCCCGCCGGCAGACCGGACAGGAGGTGTGGTCGGCCAGCCACCTGCGCCGCCCGCCGCAACTGCAGCGATGAGACCGGCAGATGCTAGCAGAGGCGGGCGCGCCTGCCGCCAGGCCTGTGTGAGCAAGCAAAAGCAGGCAGACAGGGGCAAGGGGCCGCACGCGGAGAGGCAGGGCTCGCAGAACGTGTGGCCGCATGGCAGCTCCAGCGGCCGCGGGGCCGCGGCGGCGGCGGCGGCCGCCTCCTTGGCGCCGCCGCTGCCCTCGCGTTCTCCCCCAGCCTCGCCTTGCCTGCAGAGCGTGCCGTGTGCCGATTCAGATGGCAGCTGACATGCCAGCCAGCTTGCACCTGGTGCCGAGCAAACGCGCGCGCTTGCGCCCTCACTCGGCAGGACCCACACGGTGCAAATAGGCCAGTAAACAGCCTCTTGGATGGGGGTCAGCAAAGGGGCGTGGCAGGCTTATATGGAGCAACCCACTTGTGACTGCACCTCCTACTAGCCCCACTGCCGTGAGCATCACAACCCAACCAAACCCTCTCTCTCTCCACCACCAACACCAAGTCCCCCGCAGCGGCCGAGGCCGCACCGCTTGCCCGGCAGCAGCGGCTCCTCCTCCTGCCGGCTGCTGCCCGCCTGCGGCTGCGGCTGCGGCTGCGAGGGGCCGCCCTCCGACGGCGGCAGCGGCGGCGCGGACGGGCGCGCGAAATCCTCGAAGCAAATCGGACAGGAGGCCGCCGGGTAGCGGCCGGTGCGCAGCGCGGCCGCCTGCTCCCGCTTGAGCTTGTCCAGCAGGCTCTGGCAGCGCCGCTGCTCCCGCCGCTGCTTGTACGACTTCCTGCGGGTGGCAAGGGGCCACGAGTCGAGTGAGCAAGGGGTTGGCAGGGGGAGGCTGTCAGTGTCGGAATGCATCACAAGCCAGGCTGCGCCCCCGCCTGCCTGCAGTCCCCCGAACAGTGCGCTTGCGGCGGCCGAGCAGGGACAGCCAGCGGCGGACGCCGCATCACAAGCAGGGCTGCTGAGGGGGCAGTCGCAGGTGGCGGGGGCAGATGTATGCAGGCGGGGGGAGTGTCCCTCCGTTCGGAAAGGGCGAGGGGGGGCCGTGCCAGGAGACGAATCCGATGACGCTGGCGAAGATGCCGGTGAAGATCGCGAGCCCCGCGGCGTCGCTGCCGTCCTGCGAGGGCAGGGCGGCGCCCGCCAGCACGAGGCCCAGGTCCACGACGCCCGCCTCCAGCGCCGCGTCGTACCTCCCCTCCCGCAGCAGCGGCCGCATGCGGTCGATCACGGCGTTGAGCGGGCCGGCGCCGGTCGCCGCCAGCGCGTGCCGCCCCGCCAGGATGTAGACCTGCGGCGGCAGTTACGGGGATGCGGGCGTCGGTTACGGCCATGGCGGGACCGACAGGCCGGCAGATGCCCCCTGGCAGCGGGGGGGGGGGGGGCGACCTGGCGGTCCACTTTCGAGAGCAGGAGCAGCACGCCGTTGCCGCAGACCGGGTCGCCGACGCCCCACGAGTCGAACAGCTGGCCGGCAAAGTCCTCGGCCGCCTTGTTGGGCGCCTGGTCGACGAGCTGCATGCGCTCCATCAGCGCCACCGCGACCTGCGGCCGCTCTCATTCCGCTATGAGGCAACTACTGCTGCTTGCGTGCTGAGGCTGAAGGACTGCAGCCGAGTGGGTGCGTCCTGCTGCCTCTGAGGAAGCAAGATGACAGGGATGCTGGCGCAGGCACTGGCCTGGAAGCCGGGCAGGTCGGAGGCGTGGCGGCTGCATCCGTCGGCGGAGTATGGGTCGACTGCGTTCTCGATGTCCTTGATCGTGCCCTCCACCTGCGCCAGCACTGATGAGCCTGGCCTGGAGAGCTTTGCCACAAGCTTGAGGGCAAACGCCTCGACATGCGGTGGAGTGGTCTTTCACTGGCTGGCAAGCGCGCATGAAGTCACAGCTTGCACCCCAGTCCCTGCTATCTCGTTCGGACGCTCCTGGTACTTTACTCCGGAGTGGACATCCACGCGAGCGCGCAGCTTCCGAGCCGCTCAGCGACTGGCGAACGCACCGTGTCGGCTGCCGCGCGGCTGATGACATGGTCAGGATCACACACTGCGCTCATGGGCACGCCAGCCCGACCGCAGGCAGCGGCACCGTCCGGGGTGGACGGATTGGGGAAAGTGGAAGGCGTCCAGGCGGTGCTGGCCGCCGCGCCCGCCAGGCAGGCAACCAGCAGCGCTGCTGCTGGCATGCTGCGAAGAGCTGCCATCGCACCGTCTTCTTTTAATCGCGACGCTCCCCTTCTGAACCCGAGGTCGGAGGTCAGCACACCATTCACGACTGATATTTGACGGCATGCAACGCCCCGACACGCATTTGCATGGTCCACTGAGGTCTGCACCGGCAGGAGCTCCTCTGCGCGTGGCCCAGCCGCGGGCATCGCCGGCCAGGGCGCATGGCGGTAACGGGTCTGCGTCGGGAGCCACTCAACCGCAGCCCAGCGTACATACTTTTGCCCTTTGGAATCGTGACTCTTGACTCACAAGGCGGTGGCTCCGATGCTGCACGCGTGCCGTTTTGCATCGAACCTGATGCAAACAAGTGGCCTTCGGCTGCAGACCTCCCAACGCGTGCAAAGCACGGACGACCCCGTCATCGTCAAGACGCGCAAGCTGGTCGGCGATGCGAAGGACGTCATCTCCCTCGCACAGGGTGAGCCACTGCTGCCCCTGACCACGCTTTTCACGCCTGCGCTAGGCCTGCTGACTGCGCCCGCTCGCCGCCACGCAGGCATCGTGCACTGGGCGCCGCCACAGAGCGCGCTGGACACGGCCACCCGGCTCGCAGCGCAGCCGGCCGTGAGCGCCTACGGCGCCTGCAACGGCCTGCCGGAGCTCGTGGAGGCGCTGGAGCGCAAAGTCGAGGCCGAGAACGGGCTGCCTGGGGTGCGCCGCCTGCTCCTGCCCGCCCTGCAGCAGCGAGCCCAGCCGCCGCGCCTCACACAGTGGGCTGCCGCCCCGCAGTACAGCGTGATGGTCACCGCCGGCGCCAACCAGGCATTTGTCAACGTCGTGCTGACTTTGCTGGACGCCTCCTCGCGGGCCGTGCTGTTCACCCCCTACTACTTCAACCACCTCATGGCCATCCAGGCGAGCTCCCTCCAGCCTGCCCTGCCGTCGCTCGCCTGCCTTCCGGCGGCTGCTGAGCCCGCATGGCTGCCGCGGCAGATGACGGGCGGCGGGGACAACGTGCTGCTGGGCCCCTGCTCCCCAGACAGCTTCCACCCGGACCTGGACTGGCTGCAGCAGCAGCTGGAGGGGCCGCAGCCGCCCAAGCTGGTGGTGCGCGCGCTCCCGCCAGTCCGACTGAGAAGCAGACTGGAACGATCAGGTTCGACTTGGGAAATCTGAATCTGGTAAACTGCCGCCGCCGGCGCAGGTGCTCGTCAACCCCTGCAACCCGACCGGCATCCTGCTGAGCCGCGCGGAGCTGGAGCGCGCGGCCGCGCTGTGCGCCGCCGCCGGCGCGTGGCTGGTCATGTGCGGCCCCTCACCTGCCAGCCCGGCTGCCCCCCAGGCGCCTCGTCTGCGTGCGCTGCGGGGGCCCACAGGCACAGGAGGGGGCGGCTCATCTGGCTCCGCCGGGCGGCCTGGCAGGGACAACACGTACGAGCACATGGTGTACGGCGAGCGGGCGCACGAGTGCGTGGCCGGCGACCACATCATCCACATCTTCTCCTTCTCAAAGGCGCTCCCCCTTCCCCTGCCGGGGGGAAGCAGCGGCGGCTGCCCTTCCGCCGCTCGAGTGCGTCTGAGAAGCTGCTCGGCCGCGCAGGCGTTCGGCATGATGGGCTGGCGGACGGGCTACCTGGCCTTCCGCGACGCCCGCGGCCTGGGCGCGCAGCTGCAAAAGGTGCAGGACACGATCCCCATCTGCCCGCCGCAGCTGTCGCAGCACGTCGCGCTGGCCGCCAGCCGCGAGGGCCGGCCGTGGGTGGCGCAGCGCCTGCGGTCGCTGCTGCCCAACCGGCGCGCCCCCCTTTCCTCCCCTGCCAGGCAGTGACTGGGCGGCTCTGGCAGCTGCTTGTGCTGAGCCTGCGGCTGCTGGCACGCCAGCGAGGTGCTCATAGATGCGCTGTCGCCGCTGGGGACGCCCGGCGACGGGGTGGCCGGCGGCGAGGGGGCCATCTACCTGTGGGCCCGCCTCCCAAAAGGCAATGCCTTCCCTCTCGCCCCCTCTTCTCAGCGCCGTTGCTGCCCTCCTGCACTGCTGCCGAGCCATAGTCGGGGGCCTCGGGCGCAGGCCTGGACGACGAGGCGGTGGTGGAGTGGCTGGTGCGCGAGCACGGCGTGTGCCTGGTGCCCGGCGCCTCCTGCGGCGCGCCCGGCTACGTGCGCGTCGCGTTCGGCAACCTGCAGCCGGAGGCCTGCCGCCAGGCGGCCGCGCGGCTCAAGCGGGGGCTCACGGCGCTGGTGGAGCGCGGGCTGCCAGCTGCGGCGGTGGGCAGCAGCTGAAATGCGCCGCTGCTTGTCCTCGGCCACTGATGATTCATGGAAGAGGAATTGGTGGGGTATTGATGACTACCCAAGTTCACTCTTTCGTCGCGAAGTTCGTCAGTGATAGCTAAAATCGCTTCACAGGCCACGCCAGGCCGATCGCAGCAGCGCCACCCGCCGGCCGCGCAGCCCGCGGCAAGCCCAGAACAAACAAGCCAGCCGCTGGGGGGCCTGCTTTCGTTTTCGTTTCCGGCAGACGCGGCATCGTTCACCCTGCCCCTGCACGCGGCGCAGCGTCTGTGTGCGGCGATCGCGGCCTTGTAGCGGTGCTTGCGCTGCAAGCTCGGGCCGCAACGGGGGAGCCGGCGCGCGGCTTGACCGCGGGCGCCTGGGCGCCATGAGCGACGCGGAGCGGAAGGGGCACAAGCGCAAGCTGGCGGATGCGCTGAACAGCACGGCGACCGGCAGCTCTGCTGCCGGCGGCCGGGCGCAGGACACCACGGTGGTGGAGCAGGTGGGTGCTTCGCCCGCGAAGTTTGAATGTATGCCCTGTTCCGGCCGCCTGTGGCCGGCTGTGAGCAGCCATAGCACCCTGGCATGCGTCTGGACCACTTGCGGTCGGCTTGGGCTGGGGCATCGGCGCCGGCCGTCTCCAATTTTGAATCAAGCCGTGCATTCCATACTCTCCCCGCTCGATGGGGCCGGCCCAGGCAGCCGCATGGCCAGCGATCGCATCGAGGCTGTCTCACTGGCCACACGCCATTTCCAGGTGGCCGCGTTGGTGGCGGTCATCCGCACCCACACCGCCCGCAGCCCGGGGCCTGCCGAGCGCGCGCCGCTGCGTCGTGCGGCGCATTCGCTGGCGGAACTGTCGAAGACGGGTGCGGCCTGCGCCTGTTACCGGCCTGCCGGCGGTGGCCTGTCACGCCGCCGCTAGGCCTGCATCGTGCGAGGGAACTCACGTCGTGCGTGCTGCCCACGTGCTCGGCAGGACTTGGTATGTCTGCGTTTACACATGTGTGCTTGCTGCCCCGCTTCAGCCAGCATCGCTTCGGATCGGTTCGCTGCGTCGCTGCCGCCGCCGCCGCACACCGCGGCTCCAGCAGATAGGCTGGGGGGCCGCCTCGAGGCACGCCGGCTGAGAGCAGTCCATCTCTCGCGGCTGCAGAGGAGAATGTGGACCTGGTGGTCGCGGGCGGCGGCATCTCCGCGGTCGTGCCGCTGCTGACACACTACCGGTGGCGCGATGGCGAGCCGCCGCAGCCCAGGTCGGCGCCCCGCAGCCGCCCCGCTGCCCGAGCAACGCCTGCGGCCGCCCCCGGCAGCTCACTCCCCAAACAGCCGGTGCCCTCACCGTGGGAGCGCGCGGGCCGCAGCGGCGAGGACGTCGAGAAGGAGGCGTGCTTCATCCTGGGCCTGCTGGCCATCAAGCAGGAGCACCAGCTGGCCATCGCGGACGCGGGCGCGCTGCCGGGCCTCGTCGGCCTGCTCAAGCGCTACGTGCCGCTGCGCGGGCCCCCCAACCCGGGCGCCTCCGTCGTCAGGCGCGCCGCCCCCCAGCCCGGCCTCCCTGCCTGCTGAGCTGCTGCCTCAACCCAAGGCAGGACAGGAGCAGCCTGGCGCGGGGAGGGGGGGAGTGTGCCTCTCGGGGGCCTCACGCGCCCTCGCACTGCCCCATGCCCCAGGCGCGCGGCGGACGCCATCACCAACCTGGCGCACGAGAACGTGGCCATCAAAAGCCGCGTGCGCACGGAGGACGGCATCCCGCCGCTGGTCGCGCTGCTGGACGCATACGACCCCAAGGCGCGGCCCTCCTCTCCTTCCCCATTCGCCTGCCTCCCCGCGTGCCTGCTGCGCTGCGCTCTGACTTTGAAAGCCGGGCGCGGAGACCCCGCCGAGTGGCTCTGCAGCCGTCCCTCCCACACAAGAGGCTGCAGTGAGGGTTCTCAGCGGCGGCTGCGCTCCCGGCACCTGCAGGTGCAGCGCGCGGCGGCGGGCGCGCTGCGCACGCTGGCCTTCAAGAACGAGGACAACAAGAACCAGATCGTGGAGCGCGGGGCGCTGCCGACGCTCATCCACATGCTGCGGGCGGAGGACTCGGGCATCCACTACGAGGCCATCGGCGTCATCGGCAACCTGGTCCACTCCAGCCAGGTGCCCACCTCTGTCCAAGCGATGGGGAGGCCGTGCGAGCAGTGACGGGCAGCCTGCTGCCGGGACGGACGTGCGAGGCGCGCTGCTGCTGGCCGTCTGACGAGGGGCTGCCGCGGGACGGCGCAGCACATCAAGCGCAAGGTGCTGGAGGAGGGCGCGCTGCAGCCGGTCATCGGCCTGCTGGCCTCCAACTGCCACGAGAGCCAGCGCGAGGCGGCGCTGCTGCTCGGCCAATTCGCGACCACGGAGCCGGACTACAAGGCCAAGATCGTGCAGGCGCGCTCGCGCGCGACCTCGCCGCGTACCGCAACCGCGAGCGCGCGCTGAACCCTAACTTTGAACTCCGCACCGCAGCGCGGTGCCGTGCCGCCGCTGATCGACATGCTGCGCCAGGACGACGTGCAGCTGAAGGAGATGGCGGCCTTCGCGCTCGGCCGGCTGGCGCAGAACGCGGACAACCAGGCGGGCATCGTGCAGGTGCGCGGGATCCCGCAGCGGGACCAGGATCCCGCACCGGAGTCGGTCGAGAACTCCGGAGGACTGAAGGCGCCCCTGGCTGCAGGCGGGCGGCCTGGCGCCGCTGCTGGAGCTGATGGCCTCCCGCAACGGCAACCTGCAGCACAACGCGGCCTTTGCGCTGTACGGCCTCGCGGACAACGAGGACAACATCGCGGCCATCGTGCGCGAGGGCGGCGTCGAGTGCCTGCAGGCGTGCGAGGGGCTGGTGCAGGCGCGCCTCCTCCTGCCTGTCTGCCAGCTGGCGTCTGGTGCCGCCCTGCCGCCGCTGCCGGGAGCATGCGACCAAGTCGCCTGCGTTGCCCGGCCCGCTGCAGGTGCAGCCGTCGCGCGACTGCATCCAGAAGACGCTCAAGCGGCTGGAGGAGCGCATCCAGGGCCGCGTGCTTCGCCAGATCCTGTACTCGCTCGCCTCGGCCAACCCGCTGCTGCAGCAGCGCACCGCCATCGCGCTCGCCCGCCTCGCGCGCGAGCAGGACCTGCGCCTCATCTTCGTCGAGCGCAAGGGCATGGACGTGCTGCTGGCCATGCTGACGGACTCGAGCAAGCCGAGCGAGGTGCAGAAGGAGGCGGCCGGTGCGGCGCCTGCCTTGCCCTCCCGCCGCTGCGCGGCGGCCGCGGGCCGCGGCGCTGACCTCTCGCGTGCGCACGCCGGCCGCAGCGGCGCTGTTCGAGCTCGGCAAGAAGGCCAACGCCAACGCGCCGATCGACGGCCCCGCGGCGCCGGCGATGCCGCAGGTCTACCTGGGCGAGCAGTACGTCAACAACCAGACGCTGTCGGACGTCGTCTTCCTGGTCGAGGGCCGCCGCTTCTACGCGCACCGCATCGCGCTGCTCGCCTCGTCGGACACCTTCCGCGCCATGTTCGACGGGCACTACCGCGAGAAAGAGGCGTCCGTCATCCCGATCCCGAACATCCGCTTCGCCGTCTTCGAGGCCATGATCCGCTGCATCTACACCGGTGCGGACCGCGTCCGGGGCCGCGTCCCCTTGCCCTTGGCCCGACCGCGCAGCCCGACCAAGCCGCGCCCCTCGCGCGCGCAGGCACGGTCGAGGTCAAGCCGGACATGGCGGAGGAGCTGCTCGCGGCGGCGGACCAGTACATGCTGGAGGGCCTCAAGCGGCTGTGCGAGGACGCGCTGCAGAAGGGTCTGTCCGTCGAGACGCTGCAGGGCGCGTACGAGCTGAGCGAGCAGTACAACGCGGCGCAGCTCGGCCGACACTGCGTCATGTTTGCGCTCGAGGCGTACGCTGAGCTCAGCCAGGCGATGCGCGGCGAGGGCGACCTGGAATTCTCGGTGCTCCTGCAGCGCATGGTGCCCAAGCTGAAGGAGTCGATCACCGCCCAGCTGCTCAAGAAGAGCGCGGCCTGATCGCGCCCCCCTGAACTCCCCATCTTGTGTGCAGCTGACGGTTTCCCCGTGCCCGCCCGCTTTCGCCGGCACTTGCTCGACCCTGCAATTCCACCGCCTGTTCTGGGGCGCAATTCATCTGGAAGAGTGCTTTGGTACGCCTTCAGCGGTAGATGCCTCCGCCCCCTCCAGCGAGGGTGGCCCCTCCTCCCCGGCCCGGCAATCCGGCCAGCCTGTCCCTCCCAATTTTGCCCCATGTTCCCCCCAAAGTCAGATCGACCGTCTCGCAGGCCCTCTGCCTGATCTGCGGTGTTAGCGAGTGCTGCCGCCCGGCCTTGAGACACCGGCGGCGGCTGCCCAGACTGTTCCTGCTCTTCCCCTGCCGCCAGGCAGCACAATGTCTCGGGAGGGTATCGTGTAACTCCGCTCCTCGCTTCCATCATTCACCTGGGCGCTGTGACTCCACCTTTGCAGTAGGACTTGCCGGATGGAGCGATCGACAGGCTTGTCTCACTGGCACTGCAGTCATGTGGCTCTTTGCACTTGAAGCACTGTGTCGCAGCACAGCTCACGCCAAGCACCAAAATCCTGCCTTCTCTCGTGACCAGGCTGGCGCGCTCAGCGCTTGATGCTGCGCCCGCGCACGAAGACCTCACTGATGTTGCGGTCGTCGCCCAGATTGACGAATTTCTCGACCATGTCGAGCGGCGTGTCGCCGGAAAAGACGTCGAACGGCAGCCGGGCGGAGGCGGGCTCGCCCGGCCGGCCGCAGTCGACGATCAGACAGTCAAAGTCTTTTCCGACCTCCAGGCTGCTGACCGTGTCCTGCCACCGGCCCAGCGAGCTGTGAGAGGCAACAGCGGTGAGGCGGCCGAGGCTGTGCTGGGGAGAGAGCCGCGCGGCCCCCTGGCAGGCCCGCTGCACTGCTCTCCAGGCACGCGGCAGCTGCTGCGCTGACTCAGACCGTCGCAAGATGGGCAAACTGACGCCTGCACCTCTGCAAAGCCACTCAGGCCCCACCACCTCTTGATCTGCCTGAACACCGATCAGGCCCACAGGCCACTCCCCACTGCTTGGCCTCAGTGGTGCTCGCCTGGATGCCGAGCGCCTCGGCGCCGCCCAGCGTCGCCAGCCAGAAGGCCTGCCGCCAGTCCAGCAGGTGCGCGTCCGTCGCCTCTGACGGCCGCCCGCCCACGCGCGCGATTTCCTGCATGCGCAGCGCCTTGGAGGCGATGACAGCCTGGCGAATCGCGTCCAGCATGCTGGGCGAGTAGCCGCCAGCGACGTCGGTGCCCAGCCCCACCTGCTCGAGCCCGGCTTCAAGTCAGCGCCTGCCGGCAGCCTGCGCGCGGAGCTGGGTGACCCATGAGGCACGCGTTCTTTAGGGTGAGGAAGAGTGGGACGCTGATGGGAGCGGTGGACTGCTTGTCTGGCCTTCACATCCAAGCGACCCTTCACTCCGGTTCCCAAAAAGCTGCTGGAAAGGTGAGGGAGCGCGCCTTGACGCCGAGGGCGCGGCAGCGCTGCACCCGCAGCAGCACAGAGGCAAAGTAAAAGTTGCTGAGAGGGCAGTGCGCGATGGCGGTGCCTCGCGCAGCCAGCACGGCCAGCTCCGCCTCCGTCAGGCACACGCTGCAGCAACGGCCGTCCGGGTTTGCCAGCGGTGCACTCCAGGCACCCGGGCTGCTGCAAGGCAGGCAATGGGAGGGGAGGGAAGAGGAAGTCACCCGTGAGCCATGACGCAACGGTCAGTCAGCAGCCCGGCCTCGTCGAACACGCGCGTGTCCCGCCCGCCCACCTGCCGCCGCCGCGAAAGGGCGCTCGCGCGCGAACATACTCACGGCTGTCCAGGGTAATCGTAGCTTTTGGACAGGGTGTCGCCGTTTTCGGATAGGCTGCAGGCACAGTGCCGCTTGTGCTGCGAGTACGGCTTGCAGGGCCCCACCTCCGGATGCAGCGCTTCGCAAAAGGCGACCTCGTCGAGGCTCTCGCTGATGTGCGACTGCACGTGCACGCGGTGCTCCGCCGCCAGCGCGCCCAGCGCCGCCAGCAGCGGCGGCGTGCAGGAGGGCACGAAGCGCGGCGTGACCACCGGCTGCACCAGGCCGCCGTCCAGCGCTCTGCGGGCGCAGGTGCCCTGCCTGAGCAAGCCGGCGGGTGGCTGCCAGCGTGCGCCGCTTGTCGCGCGAGCGAGCCATCTGGCAGCTTGGCGCGGCAGGGTGGCGCCTGACGGCCTCGATGAAGGCGGCCGTGTCCGCCACGTTCTCCTCCAGGCTGGCCGTGTAGCCCTCTGGCGAGCAGCGGTCCATGCAGACCTTGCCGACGAAAGCGCGCTGCCCCGCCTGTGGCCGGCAGCGGCCGTCAGTGGCGTGGCCAGACACTGCAGGTGAGAGGGAGGAGGTGCCAGGGGGTCGCCTGCTGCAGCTGGCGGGCCAGGCGGAGCGTGGACTGCAGGCGCAGCGTGCCGAAGTAAAGTGCCGTGGTGGTGCCGTTGCCGACCAGCCGCCGGATGAGGGCCGCGCCCTCCGCTTCAGCCGCCGCCAGGTTGTCTGGTGCGTCCTGCCCGGACTCCCTACGGCCGCACTCCACTTTGAGACTCGTCAGGGTGGGGAGGCCAGCGGCGGGGCGGCTCGAGCGGCAGCATGGCTGGCCTGGGAAAGGTGTAGCGATCCAGCCACTCCATCAGCGGGCAGTCCGTCGCCGTGCCGGTGTAGGAGTACTGCAGCGAAACCATGTTCTCTCGTTTGCGCAAGAATTGCCCGCCACCATCTTGCACTATGCTCTCCCCCGGACCAATGGCGACAGGAGAAACGAACGCCAGGAGGTCACCTGGGGTGCATGTACGTGCAGATCTATGAAGCCGGGCACCATGAACTCGCCCTCCTGCCGGCATGCCATCAGGGGCATCAGTCACAGGCATGCCGCATGGCCAGGTCATGCCGCCGGGAGCGGTGGGGAGAGGGGCTGAGGGCTCACGCGAAGACGCCTACACTCTTTTGATGCAAAGTCGATTCCGTGTTGGCGTTGCAGGTCAGTACGCGCGGACTCGAGGTCTCCAGGCGCATTGGCATCGATGACTGCGATAATCTTTCCCGTACGCGACACTACGACGATGCGGTCTGGCAGGACCTCGACAGATCCAAAGCTTGGCGCCACCACTACACTGCCTCGCAGAAGGAATGGCTTTTGGTCCGCCACGCCCATGCCCATGCACTGCGTCCAAGAGCCACTCAGGGCAGATGGTCCGTTCAGCCTTGGCAGCGGTGCGCGCGCCGCTGCCTGATGGACAAATCTGAGCAGTCCATCGCAGTTTTTTTACCGTTACTAGAGAGGTCACAAGGGCACAAGCCACCCTTTGCCACTGGGCTCACTTCTCCTTGGCCTCTTTCGCCTCCTTGGCCTCCTTCCGCTTCCCCTTCTTCTCCTTCTTCTCCCGCTCCTTCTTCTCCTTCTTGGCCTTGCGCCCCCGCTTCTTGTCCGACTTGCCGCCCTCCGACTGGGGCGAGCCGCCGGCCGCCTCCTCCTCCGCGGCCGCCGCCTCCGCCTCGGCGCCTGCGAGCCATGAAGCTCCGCGCTGTGACCCCACTGGCTTGAAAGAAGCCAGACCCGCGCAGATGGGCTCAGCAGCAGGGCACAGGACAGGCCTGGGCCTGCCAAACCGCTGGCAGCCTCTCGCATCGCAGCAGGCCGGGCCGGGCCGCTCACCGGGCGCCTCCGCCGCGGCGGCCGCCTCGCGCGCGCTGCCGCGGGAGCGGCGGGATGAGGACCGCGTGAGGCCGGGCGGCACGTCGGGCGCGGCTGGCGCCGCCGGCTCGGGCGCGCGCTCCCGGCGGGGGATGTCCGCCAGCGCCTGCGGCCGCCCGCCGCACCCTCAGCCCGCGCCCGCTCTACGCAACCGCAACGACAAGGCCACATGCGCCCAACAGGGGACGGCAGCAACGAATCCATCCCCGCTGGTGGCCGCCGCCCCAGCGCCTGGAAGAGGCGCGCGCCTGGCCGAGGATGCTGCGCTGGCCGCCCTCCCGCCGCCGCTCCGCAGGCTCGCCGTCGCGCCTGCCGCCGGCCGGCCGCTGCTGCTCAAAGGCCTTGAGCGCCTCCCGCCGCGCGGACGCCTCGGTCACGGACTGCTCCCCGGCAGGCGCCGCCCGCGCAGCCGCCCGCGCCTCGCCCGCGCGGCCGCCGCGCTCGCTGCCGGCCCTGCGGCAGGCGCGGCTCAGCTTGTGTGCAAGGAACGATAGGTGGGACAGGGCAGCTGCCGGCGAGGCAGCTCACCGCTCGGGCCTGGTGGTTGCCCGCTCCGGCGGCTCCGCGGACTCGGGCTCCCGCTTGCGCTTGCCGGCCTCCCTCGCCGCCGGCGCCGCCTCGGGCTCGCGAGAGCCGCCGGGCGCTGCGCGCACCGCACCCCACCTCACCAGTCAGCTGACCAGCTGCACGTGTCTTCGGAGAAGAAGCATGACAGCATAGGCATTCTGACTGGCATCGCCGCTGGCAGCAGCGCCAGCACACCGCCGAATCTGCTTGTTTTTCGGAGAGTGTGTCCGGGACGCACCGCGCTCGGCCCTGCGGCTGCTCGCCTCCCGCCTGGGCGCTTCTCGGGCCTCCGCCGGCTCGCGGGGCGCGCGCGGCTCCCTGGCAGGCGCCGCCCGCCGCCAGCCGCCGGCATCCAGCGACCGCTGCCGCTCGGCAGGCTCCTCCGCCTGCGTGGGGGGTCGAAGAGAGGCGCTGAGCGCCAGTGGGGCTGGCCTGGCAATGGCCAGGTCGTCGCCCAGCCGGCAGGCACACCCGCCCGCAGTCCAAACGGAACCACGGCTTGCAGGCACTGTCGCGTCACACCGATCGCGCGACGCCGCCCGTGCCCGCGGCAGGCAGGGAAGCTCGCCCTGGCGCGCTTGGCGGCCCTCTCGGGCTCCGCCCGCGGCGTCCTCTCGGCCTCGCCGCGCGCCGCCGGCTTTGCGGCCGCCGGCTCCGGCTTGCGCTCCCGGGCCGGCGGCTCGGCCCTGGCGCCGCGGCTGCCGCCGCCCGCCGCAGCAGCAGCTGCCGCCGGCTTGAACTCGGGCGCCTCCGCGCGCAGCGGGCTGGCCTTGGTGCCGTCTGCGCCCACAGCCGGCCGCTCAGCTGCGCTCAGGCCACGCGAGTCCGAGGCAAGGCTGGGGGCGGGGCAGGAGGCGCACCGGCGGCCCGCTTCGCTGGCGCCGGCCTGTCGGCCTGCGGTGCCAAAAGAGATCGCAGTGAGCACCCGCTCGCAGCGGCGGCCCAGGCTCGCGACAGCGCAAGGGTGCCGGGCTGCGGCGGGGTGGGGGCTCCAAACCTCTCCGTTCTCTCGCGGCCGTTTGCTGGCCGCCGGCGCCGCCGCCGCGGCGGGCGCCTCCTCTCGCGGCCGCTTGGCCGGCCGCTCGGCCTCGGGCCGCGCCGCCTCCCGCCGCTCAGGCCGCGCCTCGCCCCGCCCGGGCTCCCGCCGCTCCAGCCTCAAGCGATCGGAGGACTCCCGGCGGCCGGCCGACTCCCGCCGCTCCGACCGCTCGGCCGCCCTCTCGGCCGCCGGCCTGTCGGGCTTGTCGGCCTTCGCAGGCTGCTTGGCGGGCTCCTTTGCCGGCGTGCCTGCAGGCGCCCGCTGGGCTGCCGTCACTCGACGCGTGTGCTGCAAAGGAAACATGTGTCGCCGAGCACCGGGAGGACACGCATCGGCCTCTCGCTGCGTTCCAGCTCTCTCAAAACCTGGTGCCAGACACGACATGGCATGTCTGCTGGCAGCTGCACGGACCCAGCGCAGCGTCTTTTTCCAGCTGCCTTTTCCGGCATGCCCGCAATCTGCTCCCCACAGGGCGGCAGGGAGGGGCGCGCCTGCGGCCCCGCCGGCGGGCTTCTCGGCGCTCTCCGGCTTGATCTGCCCCGGCTCCGGCGTGCTGCGGGCCGAGTCACCGCCACCGCCGGCCGCCGCCGCCGGAGCCTGAGCGGGCTTGGCGTCCGGCGTTGCCTTGGCGGGAGCGGCCTTTGTGGGGGTGGCGGCCGCCGACTCTGCGGCAGCGGCCGCATCACAGGCTCAGCGGCAGGCGGCTGGCATGTGGACTGCCGCGGGTGGGGGACTGGCAGGCTGGCGGGGGCGCACCGGCGCGCTTGGGGGCGGGGGCGGGCTTCCCGGCCGCGGCCGGCTTGGAGAACCTGCAGCGGGCGGACGCCGCCTTCAGGCCACAGCACGCACACCAAGAGCTGCTGCCGCAGCCACTCCCTCTGGCAGCCAGGCAGCTGGAGTGTGTGTGTGGAACCCTAGACCCTCCAGCATCAAGCTTGCGCCGCCAAGCTGCTTCAGCGGGCTGACCCGAAACGACCCTCCCCGCCGCCAGCCCGGCGCAAAGGCGACGCACAGACAGGCTCCCTGCCGCCCCCAACAGCGGCGGCAATGCGCCGCACCGGTGCTTGCGCTTGAGCTCCGCCGACAGGATGGCGTGGTAGTTGGTGGCGCGGTTCACCACGTCCGCCCGCTTCTCCCGCCCCTCCTTGCCCGCCCGCACGATCTCGCCGGTCGCGTTGCGCAGCGCGGTCGCGTGCGCCTCCGACTTGGGGAAGGCCTGCGGGCGGGCTGGCGGGCTCCTCGGCAGGCGGGGGTGTGCGGCGCGAGCCTGTCACCGGGGAGCTTGGTGCTGCTGCGGGATCGTGCTGGGGGGGAGCATCTGCACATCCCGGCCGCTCGGCCGTGCAGGCTGCCCGCCGCTGCTGAGCACGCCTGAGCACGAGGGCAGACAGAGGGGGACGCGGGAACATGCTGCGAGCGCAGGCCAAGCAGCAAGAGCATGAGCCGCTTTTTGGGGGCGGATCCCGGCTTTCTCCAAAACCAGGCGACCGAGTGTGAGCGTATGAGGAGTGACCATGGAAGGTTGTTAGGCTGTTCAGGAGGGTGGCAACGGGAGGCAGGGGGCGCGCGCGCCTTGGCCAGCCGCGACAGCACGTGCAGCGTGTTCTTGATGCGGACGTAGTCGCCGCTCTTCAGCGAGTTGTTCGCCAGCACGTACAGGCGGTGCTCCCACTTCTCGGTCAGCTGCACGAAAATGTCGTGGCCGATCGGCTGCGGGTCGTGGAACTTCTCCCGGAAGCCGAGGCGGCCGCCGCACTCCGTCCTGTAGGCGCGCGCGTCCGTCTGCAGCAGGCGCGGCGGGCGCTGAGTGCTGGCAGGCTCCCACACTCGGCTGAGCTGCAACCGGAGGTTCGTGCCCGTGCCGGCAGGGTGCGCGGCTGGCGGCGGCCGCGCTGCTTCCAGTGCAGGCAGCGTTCTGGGCAGCCGGCGGATGCTGCGGCTGCTGCAGGGCCGCAGGGGAGGTGGGGGGAGCGCGCCCGCCAGCGCTCGTACATCTGCATCAAGGCGCCCAAGAAGATTCCGACGCAGATGGCCTCCGCGTCCGTCGCGACGAAGAGGAACGGCGGCAGCAGCATGAACGCCTGCAGCTGAAAGGGGCGAGCTGACCGGGCGGGCCGCGGAGCTGCGCGGCGAGGGGGGAAGGGGGCACATGGGGAGTGTCGCCGCACACAGACCGGCGCGACTGCACCGCAGCCAAACGGCAGGCCGCAGGCGCAGGAAATGCTGCTCCAAAACCACGCCCCCGGATGGGCTCTGCAACGCCCCCAAGCCGCAGCCGATGCCTCCCAGGAACCCATACCCGGAGGCCTGAAACGCCAGGCCTGCCGACCACACCCTTGCTGTTTCTGGGGGGAGGGGGGCGGCTCGCCTCGTTGAGGACGTAGCAGGTGGGGAAGCCGGGCATGTCGAGCGCGTGCATGCGGCCGATGAAGCGGGCGCAGAACATGGCCTCCTCGGGCCCGGCCAGCAGGCGGGGGATGATGCAGGCCTGCAGCAGGTCCTTGCCCGCGCGCGCGCTGAGCGGCACCGCCGCCGCCGCCAGCAGCTCCCGCAGCCGCGCAAGCCGCGCCTCGACGCCCGCGACGTGCGCGGCCTGCTTGCGGGCCTCGCCGGGCAGCTTCTTGACGGCTTCCTGCGCGTGGCAGGCGGGGGGCGTGAGGGCGGAGCACTGCACCGCTCGATGCTCGCCGTCTGCAGCAGCCTGGCCGTGTTTCGCAGCCATTGAGTGGAGAGTGCGCCGCCAGCATCCCCTCCCAGCCTGGTCGAATTCCGGGAGGCGCGCCTGCAGGCGGGCGATCTCCTTCTCCGCGGCGGGGATGTCCAGCGAGTTGGCCGGGAAGACCACGTCCAGCTGGCCGCGGAGGCGCGCATTCTCGGCCTGGTAGCGCGCCACATCCTCCGCCTGGCGCGCGTCGCGCACGGCCACCTGCTTGGCCTTGATGCTCGCGTGCATCTGCCGCTCCTCGCTCTCGTACCTGCACATCGGGGGCGCAGTGACGCCGTCAGGACGCCGTTACGGTGCGTTACAGGGCGTTACAGCGCGTAATCAAGCGGTTCTGGGAGCATTCGTACGGCACCGTGCGGTGGTGTCGCCGGTATTCGGCAGCGTGGTGCGGGCGTAAGGATGGGACCAAAGCCGTATTCGGGCCACGAATACACCGTATATACGGTAGTTTGCGGCGCCAGGAAAGGCGGGGGAACAATCTGAGAGCGGGAGACTGCAGAGCGTGCCCGGATACGGGGGTAAAGAGAATAGCAGGGGAAACGGCGAAACAGATTTCAGGATACAGGACCGGCGTTTTGCCCGTGTAACCGTGTATGCGCCGTAGGCTCCGTCCCGATGCTGGCGGCGTGGCTCCAGGCCGTGCCAGTGCAGGCAGCTCAGCAGGGTTGGGGCCGGCTGTGCGCGAAGGCGAGAGGTAGGCTGGGGCGCGCCGGGCGGCAGGGAAGTGGATGTCCGACAGGCTGAGGCTCCAGAAGGTGAGCACCAGGTCCGGGCTGAGCGCCTCCCACAGGCTCTCCGGGTACAGCCGGCGCACGACCGCCACCTGGGCCACCCACGCCGCCGCCGCCGCCTGCTGCGCCGCGGCCGCCGCAGCCGCGGCCGCCGCCGCCTCGCCTGCAGCACGAGCATGAGCGCTCGAGACACAGGCGCTGAGCTCGGCCTATCATGGCGGACAGGCCTTCCCCGCTCTCAGCCACCGCCTGCTGCAGCTTCAGGCGGAGACAGAGGCACCCTGCTTGCGCTGCCAATGCATCCTGCAGCAGCCAGCCTCCGCTCCAGACAGCAAGACTTTGGGGGTTCCCGGCGGGAAAGGGGAGCATCAGTGGTTCAAAGGCGGGGGTTGGCGGCGCGCCGTCGGCGGCGGGCTCCCCGATCTCTCCGTCCTCCACTGCTGGCGCGGCCGGCGGCTGCACGCGCGCCAGCAGTGGCCGGTGGATGGCCAGCACGGTCGCCGCGTCCAGGCCGAAGCGCTCCGCCATGGCCGCCGGGTCAGGCAGCAGCGCGCGGATCTGCTCCGGGCTGAGCGCGGTGCGGATGAACTCGAGCAGCTGCGGAGGAGGGCGGAGGATGCTGCTGGTCAGGCGCGGCTGGCAGGCTGCAGAGCCTCCCGAGTCCGGGGCTCGGAAGCAGGCCGGCAGGCGGCTGCAGGGCGAGCAGGCGAGTGGCCGGCCAGCTGCTGCTGCCGACTCCCAAGCAGCTCGCCTGGCTGCCCTGAAGGTGGCAGCATGCCCCTCCCCCACTCACCCGCAAGAGCATTCTCCTTGCACAGGAGGAGGCGGGGCGCGCGCCTGCTGGAAGGCGGCCTGCGCGGCGTCGTGCTGCTCGCAGATGAACTTGATGTCCTTTGCGTCCGCCATCGTGTCGGTCGCGTCCCGGTGCTGGCAGATCAGCACCAGCAGCGGCAGCAGCAGCTGCTGCT
>BHFV01000078.1:761-59473 GCA_003568905.1 Trebouxiophyceae sp. KSI-1 | reverse complement strand
GGGCACCGGAGGCTGCCATTGCAGGGGCGGGGGCAGGCGCGCTGCCAAAGGAGAAGGCAGGCGCGCTGCTGGCAGCCACAATGGCGGCCGGGCCTGGGGCCGGCGCCGAGCCACCAAAGGTGAAGCCTGCGCTGCCAGGCGCTGCCTGCGCTGGTGCCTGGCTGGCCGCCGCAGCAGGCGTGGCTGCAGGCTGCGTGCCGGCAGCAGGCGCGGCTGCAGCCTGGCCGAGGTCTGCGGCAGAGCCTGCAGCAGGCATCGCCCCATTCCGTCATTGCAAACGCGAGTGAGTAACATTCTTTGGCAGCATCATGCTGCCAGAACCGCGGCGGTTGGCTGATCGATGAGGCTGGCATGCCGCGCGTAACGATGCTGCCTGTGGAGGCTGCTGGGGTTGCTGTGGCTGGCGCACCTGTGGAGGCCGGCTCAGGCGCCGTCTTGCTCCCGGTTGCAGCAGCATCGGAGGGCGCGGCGCCTGCAAGCCCGGCTCCTCAGCCACAGCAGCAGTCGCAGCTGCCTGTATCAAAAGCCAAGTGGGACGCACCTGCTGCTGCTGCCGCCGCAGGCTGCTTGGAAGCGGCGCCCATGCCGCCGCCTGTTGCGGACGCGCCAAAGGAGAAGCCTGCAGGCGACACGCCCCGCATGCCTCTGCTGCCAGGCTGGCAGCAAGAGACAGCAACCACGAGCCGGCCCAAACTGCATTGCGCATGCTTATGGGCAGGCGTGGGCTGGGCTGCGCTTGCTGCCGCAGAAGAGCGCAGGCCTCGCCTGCGGCGAAGGGCGCACCTGAGGGCGCAGCTGCAGCGGCAGATGCTTCGGATGCGGCCGGCTGCTGCAGCTGGCTGAGGTTGCTGACGCTGATGCCCCGGCTCATGCCCTTGCCCCGCTTGGCCTTGCCTGCAGCTTCATCCGCAGCCTCCGGCTGCACGGCAGCGGCGGCTGGGGGAGCTGCGACAGGCGACGGCAGCGCCAGGGTGGCGGCGGCCGCCTTGCTGGCAGGATTGTCCGGGTCGGCTGCAGGCAGCCAAGCAAAAGCCGTCGTGAGGAGCATGGGCGCTGAGAGTTTCCGTGGCCGCAGGACCCAGGCTCATCAGCTGGGTGGGACGGGAGCTGAGCCGCCCAGCGCTGTGTAAAAGCGGCCTGAAAGAGGTTTGCAAGGGCTGCACCCGGGATTGCCTGGCTACGAAAGCAAGTGCAGACCGCTTTCCACCAGCAGCAGCAGGACTGATGAGCTGCGTGCAAATGACCCCTGCTCGTGCCAACCATCCACAGCTGACAATTCGCCACTGGGACAGGGTCAAGGCTGGGATGCCTGGCGGCGCACCTGGGTCCCACTCTTCCAGCTCTGGCGTGTCTGAAGCATCAGGCCTGGGCCGCTTGAGCCCCTTGGGCAGCCGCCACTGCCGCCGAGCGCGAGGACCGGACAGCCCAGACGCTGCCAGCAGCCCGGTCCCTTCCAGGCTGGCGAAGGCCAGCGGCCTGACGTCTTTCAGCGGCACAAACGTGCCTGCAGGCAGCAGGAGGTGCATGAGGGACAGATGCACGGGAATGAGAGAGATGAGTAGGCAGTGCATCCCCCGCGGCACTGCATTGATGCAAGGCTGCAGCTGGCTGCCACTGTTGTGTGTCAAAGTAAGGGCAACGGGCTGCAAACAACGACGCTTGTGATAGGCCGGGAAGGCCTGCCTTTCTTGGTCTCCAAGTAGATAGCGGCATCCAGCTTCTGCCGCTGCGCGCGGCTCTCTCCCAAGACCTCGTGCTCTGTCTCGGCCTGGCTGTTCTCTGCCTTGCGCTTCGTGGCCCCGCCCTCAGAGGTGGCAGTGGCCGAGCCCATTCTCCTACCGCGGCCGCAACAGACCTGTTGCCCCTGCCGCGAGCAAGTGCAACCACTCAGCATCTCGGCTTGGCACTTCCGCTGGGGCGCGCGGAGCGAAGTCAGGCCGCCCATCACACAATAACTATGTGCACCAGTGCCGCGGATGCGGTGCTAGTGATAACCAGCAATACCGAAGGTCCGAGGCAGCGCACCGTACAGCAAGTTTCAGCCCAAGGCGCCCAGTGTTCGCTGCCTGACGGCGCAAGAAAAGACTTCTTCGAATTGGGCTGCTTCGTCGAGCTGCTCTGTGCGGCGAGCTGCTTGCACGCGCTCGAGCTGCACCACAATTCCGAAAGGCATAAGTGTGTCGGGTATGCGGTTGCGGGTGTCGAGTGTCGAGCTCGACTGTTTGTGCGCTCTTGGCTTTCGGCGCAAGCAACAAACAGAATGCACGCACGCCAGGCTCTGGTTCAGTTTTAGAGCGAAGCTCTGGAATCTTCTGAGAGGAACGGCATTTCTCTCTCTGAGAGCCGTAAGTAGCTTTCGATCGCTCGATCCTGAAACGGCACCGCATCAGTACGCGGCCAGTTCAGTTAGCGCCGCAGCAGCCAGCGATGCGGCTCGCATGTCAGCCAACATCCTAGCAGGCGGCATACTATAAGCGTCCTCGCTGGTCCCTTCGTGACTGCCGGGCATTTGAGCTGCACATTCCGCCGCTGGTTCTGAGCCAACTGCCGGTGCTGGCTTGACAAACAATGGCTGGCGAGGAGCCCATTCAGATCACGCCCGACAGCGGCGTTGTGAAGCGGGTGATCAAGGCGGGAACCGGCGAGACGCCGCCGCTGCATGCGCGCTGCCTAGGTGAGTCGAATGAAGTGCCTTGGACAGCTGATGCCGGAGACAGCAGCCTCAGCCGAGAGCCCAACACCTCGTCTGGATGCAGTGCACTATGTGGGGCGGCTGGTGGAGGGCGACAGCGTCTTCATCGACACACGGGCAGAGGGCGAGCCATCCACCGTCGTCGCTGGCAGAGGTTGCTTTTCTCTTGCCTGACTTGCCAGCCGCCACTGTTGCATCCTGCCAGCCGCCACTGTTGCAGCCTGATTGCCCAGCAACCCGAGCTCACTGCCCCCAGTTGGCCGTTGCAGATGCGGCGCTGCACGGCTCAGGTCTGAGCCTGGCGGTGGCGAAGATGCGTGTGGGTGAGACTGCCAGCGTGACCGTTGAGCCGCAGTATGGCTATGGCACACAAGGTGATCTTTCAAATTCAAGTTTTGAGCAAGCTGGACAAGAGTTATAATTGCGTTCTGGCGCTTCTTCGCGACCTCAACACGGCTTTGAAGGAGTTTGCTGCGACGCTGCAACCATGCGGCCCTCGAGAGCCACTTCTTGCACCTGCAGGCAGCTTCTCCTTCCCCTCCGTGCCGCCCAACGCTCGCCTGATCTATGAGGTGGAGCTGCTCGGCTTTGATGCTGTCGACGAGGCGCGTTCCAGCCCCTGCTCCTCTCTACAGAAGGACTGTACAGGGACTGTGTTGGGAAAGAAACCATAGCTGCTTGCTCATACTGCATACATACATACATGGGAGGGATCGCCACAGGCTGGACATGCCAGCCTCAGCGCATCATCCGAGCCCCTCCCAGGCCAGCCAGCCCATGCCTCTGCCGCGCTGCTCCGGCAATTTTTACCAAGCCAGCAGACACCGTCGCTGCAAGCAACGCGGTCCCTGACCCCTTCCTCGCCTGACCAACGCAGGCCAAAGCGGCCGGCAGCATGCTGTTTGAGGAGCGGCTGGAGGCGGCGGAGCGGCGGCGGCTGGAGGGCAACCGGCTGTTCCAGGGCGGGAGTTACACGGACGCGCTGGGCAAGTACGCGATGGGCCTGAGTTACATGGGCCAGGACTTCATGTTCCAGCTGGAGGGGCCCCACGAGGCCAAGGCCAACGCGGTCCGGCTGCCGGTGCTGCTCAACATGGCGGCCTGCCACCTGCAGCTGAAAGACTATCAGGGGGCCATCGAGACGGCCACGCAGGTGCTCTCCCGTCCTAAGGCCCTGCATGGCAGCTGCTGGCAACAGCAGTGACTTGCCTGTTTGCTGCCGGAAGCTCTGGCAGGATGCGAGCGCACAGCATGCACCGCTGCTTGTGAAGACTGGCTGGCCTCTTGCCTGGCAGGCTCTCTGCAGTGGGGAAAGCGGATGCAGTGGAAACCCTCGTCTCCAGTCTGCTGCAGTGAGCTGCTGAGGTCGTGGCCGCAGGTGCTGGCGACGGATCCGAAGAATGCAAAGGCGCTGTTCCGACGAGGCAAGGCGCGCCGGCTGGCCGGCCAGACGGAGGCGGCTGCCGCCGACTTGGAAGCTGCGCTGCGGCTGTCGCCAAAGGACTCGGCCGTGCTGAAGGAGCTGCAGGTGGCGCCAGCTTTTCGCCTTCGGTTGCTTCAACTGCACACGCTGCAAGTGTCACTGGCATGACGCGTTCTGCTCGCGACTGCAGCTGCTGCGAAGGAGCGCCAGGGAGGAGCAGCGGGCTGCTGACAAGCTGTTCAAGGGCGCCTTCCCGACGCCGCCGCCCAAGAAACCGCCTGGGCTGGTGGCGTCGCTCTGGCGGTGGCTGAGCGGGCTGCTGCTGGCCCTGCTGGGCGCGCTGCTGCCAAGCCTGCGGCGGAAACGCGCGCACGATGCCTGATCACGGGGCTGTGTGCGATTCCTGTGAGAGTGTGCCTTGGGTGAGTGGATTCCCAAAGAGAGCCTACTGGTCTGTAGGCCGTTTTGCCTAGAACTGTGAGCGAGAGATTGTGATCTGCCCAACAAGCTCTGGCGTATGAAGATGTAAGCACAGCAAGCCGCTGACAAATGACAGATTGCTCGTTCCCGGATGGAAACCGGAGGCTGGAAATGCCGGGCTGTCGGAAACTTGCCCGCGCATGGAGCGACTCGCACCTCGCACCTCGCACAGTGCGTGCCCTTGTTCTACCGGCTTCCATCAAGAGCAGCAGCAGACACACGCCCAAGTCATTCGCAGGCGCGGCCTTCAAGAGCCTGCATCTGCCAGCTGGAAGCATCCGCTTGTCCTCAAAATACACTGCGGTGCCGCAATATGCGTGCACGATCGAACTGGCCGCTCGCAGGTGACAAGGCGTGCTTCTACGCGACGCAGGTTTGCGGGCATCTTGTTGCATAGACCTGCTTCTCGTGACGACTCCCTCCTCTTCCGGCCGAAGTGATTATACGCAGCAACAGGCTGCGACTGAGGCAGCATGGGCGCCGCAAACTCGCGGGACGCGGGGCCCAGCCTGACCAAGGCAGAGCTAGAGCGGCTGAAGCGCAGGTTGGCCGCCAGACTTCTGAGAGCATCAGCCGCTCTGCAAGCCGTCGGGTGGTTGAGAGCTGCTCAAAATCGACAGCTTCTGCTCGCGCTGCCCAAAATCCGAGAGCAGGCTGTGGCTTAAGGGCATTCCCTTTATGCTGATCGGGTAACATGCAGGAAAGTCAGCTTGACTGCTGCTGCTGGCTGCAGGTTTGAGCGCCAGGCCGGCAAGGCGGGCAAGCTGTCTGCGGCCGATTTCCAACGTACCCCCGAATTCAGTGGCAACTTCTTCCTGGGCCGCATCTTCGAGTTTGCAGACGCTGACAACGACGGTTATGTGACGCTTGACGACTTCAGCCGCGTCGTGGAGGGCCTGGGCCAGTTGCAGAGCGAGGGAGACAAGCTGCAATGTATGCACTCCCTTCTGCTTGCCGTTTCACACTCTGCTTGCGTACAAGCGTCGGCCTCTGTGGGGGGGGGGGGGGGGTGGGCTGCGCGCCCAGTCTGGTGGCTCACACATATACATGTTCCAGATGAGAGGTGCCGTCTCGATACGTATTGCAGCCTGCGTCGACCAAACCCGAAGCGAGCACAAAAAGAGATCTGAACATGGTACTATGTAGCCCTCTACATAGGAGGACTTTTGAGGAGGGCTCTCCCGTGTGCCCATGCCGCAGTCGCCTTCTCTCTGTACGACCTCGACCAGGACGGCTTCCTGTCCCACCAGGACCTGTCAGGCGTGCTGCAGCACACCACCCGCGCCCCCAACAAGCAGCAGCTGGAGCGCACGGTCGCCTCCCTCTTGCAGGTCGGCTGCTGTGCCTCTGTCCTCCTCCTGCAGCTTGGCTGCGTTAATGCAAGCGCTGCCTTGCACCTGGCTGCATCCATCCCCCACAGTGCCAGGAAGGCAAGCTGCATTTGCGCGGCCAGCTCTGCCATCGCAAGCGCGGGGCTTCTGATCCTGCGGATCTGAAGGGGGCGGCTGAAGCTGCGGCCAATCAAGGCCCCCCATGCTGCCCACTCTTGGCAGTGGCATGCAGCCCATCTGCTGCGCGTTTTCCTGCACAACAGTGGAGCTGCTTTCTGAGCCCTCATTCTGCCTGCCACCCTCCCCACAGGAGTATGATGCAGACCAGGACGGTCGCCTCTCCTTCAGCGAGTTTCGAGCTCTGGCCAGCTCCGGCGCTGGCGGCCCCGGCATCTGCGCCTGATCCACACGGACTGACAGGCGCCAGAGGCCCGCCAGCCGCTGGACACGGCTGCCCTGCTGCAGCATCAGCAATCCTTCATGCGCAGCATCGTGCTGTCGTCGGCTGTGCTTGGAGCAGATGGCAGCTACTTGCTGATTTTGCCTTACATCGTACGTGCTCGAAGCGCCTGCCGGTCTGTAACAGTCGCCTTCCAAGCGTCCAAGCTGGATAAGTGAGCCAGCCTGGCAAGGCAAATATGAATAGAGCAGCAGCCAGGGCGGCTGAGGCGGGGCAACGCATCAGGCGCTGCCGCCGGCCTGCCGCAGCCGCTCCAGAGTCTCCTTTGCCTGGGCTGCGTGGCCGCTGGGCAGTGGATAGTGCAGCTGTGCCTGCAGGGCGCAGCCCACAGCGGCTCAGGAGTCCGAAGAGAACCGCGACAGGTGGCAGTGTTGGTGTGTGGTGTATTGAGAGGGATGACGATTCCCTCCAGCAGAGGCATCGCATGCATGAGATGTCTCACCAGAGAGCCAAGCAGAGGCAGCCGGGGGACAGAGGTGCCGCGGCCCGCTGCGTGCAAAGCCTCAACCAGCCCTCTCCGTCTCCATCAACCCAAAAAACACCGCCACATGCACTGACTGCGGACTCAGGCACTGCGGTGGGGCTGCGCCTCTGCACTCCTCACAAAGCTGCCAGCCGCGATGCAAGCCGCAGCAAAGGAGCGCGGGAGACAGCCGTGCCTGCAGCTGCGCGGAGGCGACCAGCAGGTTGGACAGCGCGGTGCTGAGCCGGGCGGCCCGCTGCGGCCTGCCGTCCGCGGGCTGGCTGGCGACGTCGTGTGACAGCGCGACACACTGCCCCTGCAGCGCCAGCAGCGTCTCTGCGCCCGGCCAGCCACGCTCCACTGCCTGCGCCTCCTCCACCCCGCCCTGCGAGCCGATGTGTTTTCTTTTTATTCAAAAAATATTTGAAGAATTTACCAGCACATCACCAAAGAGATATGTTTTCAAGTATAAAGGATTAGATTTCCAGCTCGTTTACGTTTTCCTCCATATTTCAATTTTTCGATGAATGTCGCTCGTTTGCCTGACCGTCGCATTTGATCCTCACTCTCTTGGGACCATTCGCTGGGAGTTTGATATAGATATTCCCAAAATGTGTTGTGTTTTAGACGCTTCCTTGGCAGTGCTTGCACCAGCGGCCAGCGATCAGGCCGCGCCTGGGGAACTGGGAGGAGCATCGCAGCGGGTTCCTGAAGCTTGTCTCAGAATCGTTCAAGTGGCCGAGGCCAAGGGAGTCGACAGGATCGAGGGTAGGCAGCTGGTCACGTGCGGATCAGTGACAAGGCAGCTGGAGTTGCCAGAACGCACAGGGAGAGGGGCCTGGGCTGCTGGGAGGGGCTTGCGCAAATGTTGCCCTGTATCTGGAAAGTGGGGACCGGTTGCTTGGCACTGGCAGCGGCTGGTTGCAGAGCAGCGGGCGGGCAGCGTTTTTTGATGGCACATGCCACTCCCCACCCAAACATATCCTGCATTCCCCGCTAGCACCGCCATACCGTTTTTTTTTCGCCACGAACTACCCCGCAGAGGACCTTTTGTCTACAATGCTCTTCTTCGCGCAGCAATTTGCTCTGCTTTGGGATCGATTTACGCTCAGCGCACTGCCGAAACCAGAGGCCCAAAAACTGTATTTTTCCGGTTTGAATAAAATCCCCTCATTCGCGCACCAACCCGCGCGGGCCGGTGAAAGCAATCGATTTCTGCTCGCACACAGTTTTCGAGTCGTTCATCCGCTGTAGCTTGTGGCAACTGTGGTGGGGCAGCCTGCCGAGCAGCCCCCCACACGGAAGAAGCAGCTGCTGTGGCTCCGGGCAAAGTGGGATGGGAGGCGCGCCTCTGGTGCCAAGGCGACCAGCAGGAGCAGGCAGTGGCAGGCGGCGCCATACACGCCCTCAGCCAGCTGCGCCGACAGCTCGCTCTGCTGCCCAGGGTCTGGCTGCGGCTGGCCCCTGGCGGCAGCGCCGGAAGCACACAGGCCAAACCAGCCCTCCAGCGCCACCAGACCCGCCGGCTGCCGTGCGAGCGCCTGCATACGCCAGGCAGCGCTCAGCCACCAGGGCCAGCGGCAGCGGGGGCGCAAATGGGTGAATCGCCGTGCTCAGAGCGTGGCAGGCACTGCCCCAGCTTGGCTAGGAGCGCCCGGTGCGCCTGGCAACCCGTTTTCTGCACTGGGCAAGCCGTTCGCCTGTGAAAGCAGATCGCCTCTTGCTGCACAGGCTGCGGCTGCGGCAAGCTGCAGAGCAGCTGGCCAGCGCGCCGCCCTGCAGACAAGGGGCAACTGCGGCGGCAGAGGCAGGGAGGGTGGCTCGCTTGCTCCTCTGGCGTTGCCGGCAGGCAGGCCACCCGCAGCTCGGGGTCTGTGGAGGCAGCGGCTGCGAAGGCGAGCCAGTCGGCGGCCGCCTGGCGTGCCTGCGCAGGGCCGTGCGGCAGCGCCGCGAGCCACTCGCCTGCCAGCGGCGGCATGCCGGCCAGGAAGCAGGCCGCGCGCTCCGCCTCCTGCGGCGGCCGGTCGCAGCCGCACGGCTCAGCCGGTCCAAGTCGCGAGTGCAGCCCACCCGGGCTGCGAGGGTCGCCCAGCTCGAGCTGGCTCGGGCTGGGCGGCAGAGCAGCGGGGGCGCAGCCAGGTGCAGGGGACTGCAGGCGACGAGAAGGTTGGGGAACGGGCGGCAGCGTGCGAAGCGACACAGGCGGCGTGTCCCACGCCTCATCGACAAGTGTGCCTGATGCTCTGGAGCACAAGCCGCGGTCGTGCGTGCTGATGGAGCGACCAAGCGAGGCTGCTGCGTGGCTCGCATGCCATGTCCAGGCCAGGCATGCGGCAGCGGCAGCGGCAGGCCCGCACCTGCACCGCCGGCAGCGTCAGCTCCACGCCGCCGTCGTCTCCGGCCGCAGGCGGCTGCAGCGCCTCCAGCAGGCGCGCATGCGCCGCCACCGCGAACCTGACTGCCGCCACATCGGCCCAGGGCAGCCCCCGGGGCCCCCTCAGGAGCAGCGCCTGCAGCGACAGCAGCGCGAGCCACTGCCGCTCGGCCGCCGGCGAGGCGGCCGGCGCTGCGTCCGGCGCGCCCGCTGGCAGCAGGGCCGCGGGAGCCTCTTGACCGCGCATCGGCAGGCCTGCAGGGCGCCGAGGCGAGCATGTCGGTTGCTCAGGCACGAGCGCAGTGAGCATGCCGGCATTGCGTTCCTGTGGGCAGGCTGGCGTTGCAGCCGGTCGGGCTGCTGCCCGGCGCAGTTGCTGCTGCATGTGCCAAAAAGCCACTGCAGGAGACCCATGGCTGCAGCCGCAGGCTCGATAAGCAAGTCCAGAGCCTGGGAAAGGCAGGCAGGTCTGCGGCAGGGGGGTTGGGGGGGTCACCGCTGGCTGGTGACAGCAGCCATCGCGCCACCGCATGCAGGGAGTCCAGCAGCGCGGCCGACGCCAGCCAGGCGGTCGTGCCAGCCTCCTGGCAAACAGCAAGGACCAGGTGCAGCGCCGCGAGGGCAGCCTCGCTCGCCTCGTTCCCGCCTGTGGGGTCCACAGCAACAGCTGTTGGTTGTTCGATAAGCAGATGATTGCCAGATTGCCAGTGTTACGCACTTCAGGAGAGGTTGTGGGGCCGAGCAACGCGACCGGTTCCCATCCTTCTGCTCTTTCCAACTCAGCCAGCCTGTGTCAGGAATTCAGCAAAGCCCTCCTCTCCTGCTGAACGCACCAGAGTGCCTGCAGCTGCAAGCTCGGCAGCTTGCCATGAAAGTCCTGTGCATCGCCGCCATACACGGTCACAGTCAAAGCATCAGCCTCCCCTTCTCATGGTCATCATTGATGATGCGATCTTGTTTACGGTTCCAGACACAGCCGAGACGGGGGAGGGGCGTGCGATCTTCGGTCTCTTCCTGCGCTCTGGAGCGAATGTGCGAGAGCAGAGGCGCGCCTGCGAGAGATTCGCCAGCCTGGGCGGTCGCCAGCCTGTCGTATGCGCCGCTGACGAGCGCCGACAAGTCCAGGCTGGCACGGAGTGCCGGCAGCCAGGCTGGCGGCGGCAGGTGCCGGCCGACCGCCGCAGTCAGCAGCGACAGGCCGAGAGCTGCCTTCCTGCCGCCGCCGCCCGCAAGGCGGCAGAGCCACGGCAGCAGCTGCAGCAGCTGCAGCTGCAGCTGGTCACCCTCTTTCCTGCGAACGGGCGAGGGCCGCCCCTCGTCAGCCGCAGCAGCCCGGCTGTCATGGGGGCGCACGCCATCGCCTCGGTGAACTTGAATCTGAGCTCAGCAGCAGGGGTGCTTCAGCAGGAGCAGCAGAGGCGCCTTAGCTGCGCTGGCAGCGGGAGCTGCAGGGGCAGCGCGGGGGGCGCGCACTTGGGGAGGCTGCTCCTGCCGGGGGTGCCCTGCAGCGCCCGCAGGCAGACCGCCAGCAGCCCGGTCGTGAGGCCCTCCCTGGCTGCCAGCTGCGGGCCGGCTGCCGCCGCGTCCAGCCACCGTCTGCGGCCGCAGCCCGACCTGCCTTTCGCAATCTTTGATCGCAAGGTGGAAGGCGATTGCCAAAGAACAGGGGGCTTGATCACAGCAGCTGCCTAACAACCTGTGCAGCTGGATATCACTGGGGGCCGGGCTCACTGCGGCAGATGCATGGGGCACGCGTCTGACAAGAGGCAGGCTGCCTGCAGTCCCAGCGGTGCCTGCGCTCCAAACGCTGCATGCAGCAGGATCATGTGCCAAAATGGCATCAGCATGTTATAAATATAAATAATATATCATTATACAAATTATATAAAAATGAACATACTATATATATGAGAGGCGCGCACCGCACGAGCTGCGCGGCTCTCCTGCAGACGGCCGCGGCCTCTTTGCCGTCAGGCCGGCGGGCTCGGCTCTGGGCGCGCTGCAGCTGCGTCAGCACCGCCTGCGTCGCGTCACCCGTCACATCACACACGTGGTGGCGCAGCAGGTGCGGCTGCTGCAACCAAGCCAGCCGCTCCCAACAGGCACAGACAGCAGCACTGCCTTTCGCCGCTCTGCACTGAAGCTCCAGACTCCCGCCACGGCGTGGCGACTCGCCTTGGTCACCTCCTCTGCCGAGTCCAGGGCTGCCTGCAGCGGATCAAAGGCAGCTGCCGCAGGCGCGGGCTCCAGCCGCAGCAGCGGCTGCACTGCAGCTTCCAGAGCCTCCAGCCGCGCCTCAGCCGCCGCCGCGCCGTCGGCTGCGGGCGCGACTGCCAGAGCGGCTGCTAGGGCCTTGAGAGCCGCCAGCCTGGCGTGCTCCTGCCCAGCCGCGACGCTGGCGGCGCTGCAGACAGCACCGGCGACAGTCTCGGCGCACTTTGCTGCCGGGAAGGCGGTCTTGCAAGGGCGCGTGGACCGCCTGCTAGGAAGAAAACGGCGCGGCCCAGTTCACACAAGCCCGGCCCTGCCTTTGCTGAGCTGCCAGCTTTCAGGCGATCGGCCTCCTGCAGCCCATACCAGGCAAAGCTGGCAAGGCAAGCTGTAAGAGTCAGCAGCATGCTGCGCAGTTGCGTGCATAGGGGATGGGGGTGTGAAGGGGGGGGCCATGCCTCAACAGCTTGGCGAGCGCCTGCAGCTGCTCCATGGAGTGGAACAGCGCCGCGCCCAGCCTGGCTGCCAGCCTGGCAGAGTCGTACAGGAAGCAGGGGCCGTAGGGTGGCACGTCCGCGTTTAGGGTGTCAGCGCCGCTGGCCTCCGCGGCCGCCAGGAGCAGTGAGCCGAGGCCCTGCGGCACGCGCCTGCTGCAGTGAGCACAGCTGCCGGCCTGCGGCTTGTGGCGTCTGAGCGCGTGCAGTGTGCTGGCTGGCAGGAGCATGAGAAAGCAGCCCTGGGTCGGTGCTGAGGGGGTCATGTGAGGCTCTGGAGCCCAGGCAAGGCAGGCAGCTGAGTGCGTGAATGAAAAAGCAGGAAGGTGCCTGATTGATGGCGATGCATGCATAGGCCGCGCTTCGCAGCTGATGAGTGAAGACGGGCGAATCCTCCAGAGGGAGCCCACCTGTCTGGCCGCGAGGCTGGCAGCCTCCTCCTGTGAAACCGGCAGCGCTGTGGCTGCCCGGCGCAGCTGGCCCAGCAGGCAGCCGGGCGGCGCCAGGTGCTCTGCAAGCGCCGCGTCTGCAGCATGCCGACAGTGAGAGCCGTGGGGGGGAGGAGGGCCTCCCTTTCACCATGGATTGGCAGCGCTCAGCAGACTGCCTGAGGCACTGTCAGCTCCTCAGCTGGCCTGCAAAGCTGACGGAATCATCCAGGCCACTCACACAGTGCTGCCGTCAAAGGCAGGCTGGCAGGCACCCACACTGGCTGCACCACGCCCCAGGCAAAGCAGGCAGCAGGCCCGAGCCAGGAGGCTCACCGCCTGCCAGGCTGGCCAGCAGCTCCCCGGCGGCTGCGTCGGCGGCAGCCTGCAGCTTTCCCATGAGCCCTGTCGCCTGCGGCGGCGCGCCGTAGCGCCGCAGCAGCGACGGCAGCCGCCCGCCGCCGTTTTCGGACGCCCAGCCGTCGAGAACGGCCCACACGCCGGATGGCTCCTCGCCTGCAGGCCAGGCAGGAGAGCGAATTGGCATGTGGCGGATCGCCTGGGGAAGGGGTGGGGGGGGGGGAGGCAGCAAAGAAGGCAAGCGCCGCTCATTGCCCGAGTAAACGTGTCCTCCCTCGATCGCAACCGAGCTGCCGTGCTGACAATCGGGCTTTGACAGGAGGCAGGAAGCTGCATCCTGCAGCTGCAGCGCAGCCTGGCGATGCATGAGCAGAACCACAGCCGTGCACGGTTTCTGGCGAATGCCATAACAAGCTGGGAGCAGGCCAGCAGCCGGGCGGCGGACCATGCTTGGGCCGCGGGTGCCGGTAGCCCTCCAGGGCCAGCAGCTGCAGGGCGCCCGCCTCCGCCGCCAGCTTCCAGGCAGCTTCCTCGCCGCCCCCGGCCTGCGCCGCCTCGTCAGGCTCCTCCAGATCGAGTCGCCGCTGCAGCGCCTGGGGCACGGTGGCGGCCACCGCCGGCCAGAAGCCTGGCTGCGCCTTGAGCAGCTGCATGGCTGTGTAGCATGAGGGGCCGCCCTGAAGGGACAGGAGCACCGCAGCCCCCATTCAGGCGGCAGGTCAGGGCATCGGATGACAATGTAGGGAAATGCACCTTGCACCAGAGAACAGGGTCAGAGATGCCGAATCCTCGACAGGTTCAAGGGTAAAAGGTACGAGTGGTGCAGTCGTCTGATGGTTCACAGGCAGCAATTGCAGGTTTGCAGGCCAGAGCAGCCATGTGGCCATGCAGTCCTGCCAGGGCGGCCGCGTGCCTGCCACAGCGCCAGCAGCGCCTGCAGCATGAGTGCGAGCGCCTGCGCCGGCGCGCCTTCAGGCCCCGCGGCCGCCGTCAGCACTCCCAGCAGGCCGTCCAGCGCGCCCGGCTGCTGGGCCTGCTTCTGCTGCGGCTGCGCGGGCTTGCCTGCCTCGCCCGGCCCCTGCAGCCAGTCGCACCGCACGGCCCTGCTGAGCCTCTGCCCTGCCATGCTTGGAGCCAGGGCTTGGCTCTGCAAGGCGGTCCTGCAAGCTGGGAGCCAGCCGGGCAAAGCTGCTGCGGCAGGCCGAGGTCGGACCCCCATCGATCCAGAGGTAAACGATGGCCAGGTGCCTTGCACTCTCCCCGCGTGCTTGTGCCGGCGCTGCTCCCCACAGCCGTTTCTCAACTCCCGCATGGGGCCACCAGAGGGACCGGGAGGACTTGCAGCTCTCGCCTGCTCAGGCGCGTCCGGCTGCTGCAGTGCAGTGGGGAACAGCAGCAGCCCCTGCAGGCTCGGGTGGCTCCGCAGCGCTGCGAGCAGCAGCCTGGCTGCGGCCGCAAAGGCAGCGGCGTCCTCCGGTGTCTGCAGGCCCGCCAGCAGCTGCCGCCTGAAGCCTGGATCCACTCCGCTGCCGTCTGCACGGCCGCAGCGGAGTCAGCAAGCCGAGTGGAGCGGGTAGAGCAGGTGAGACCCCAGAAAAAGGCACAAAGAAGGGGGGTAATATTCAGGCAATTCTGATTCTTTTGGGATTGCCACGACTGACACTGCCAGCAGTTGATTGGGCCTTTCACTCGTCGCAGCCGCCGGCGCAGCAGCAGCAGGAAAGCAGCGGTCCAAGCAGACAGCAAGCAGGAAGCAAAGCATTGGACGCAGCTGTGCTGGGCGGCGTACGTTCTTGTGGGCTGGGTGCGCACACAGCGCCCCCCTTCCAACTCCAATGGGCCAGGAAGCAAGGTTCAGGGAGTGCTTGCCCTCAGTGTGCGGCAGGCAGGCTGTGAAGCAGATGTGGCTCAGCGGCGCGGCCGCAGTCGCCAGGGCCGCCAGCGCCGACACGAGGGCCGCTTGCAGACTCGGCGGCAGCAGCGGATGCGTGAGGTAGGAGGCCAGCACAGCCGCGGGCGAGGCGGCGCGGCCGCCCTGCGCCTGCAGAGCAGCAGGTGGCAGCGATGAGTGCCTTTGCTGCAATGGCAGACAGGCTTGGCTGCAGCAGCAGGTGGGCCGCTGGCTCCCTGTTTCACCTGGAGTAACTCAGGCCGCAAGCGAGCAGCTCTCCCACAGGCGAGGATGTTGACTGACCATGCTGGCACAGCTCCTCATGCAGGCCGCTGCCACGTTGTGATGGCAGTTTTGTTACTCTCTTTCCCCTCCTTGCGGCCGCCATGCGGAGCAAGCGATCCGGTGCACTCCTTGCAGTCTGTAGTAGCGGCTGCAGCTTGCACTGTTTTGTCCCACACATCTGCCCCTCAAGGCTGGCAAGCAAGCTTGCTGCTGCTGCTGCTGCTAGCATCTGCGAGCTTGCCTGGAAGAAGGCCTCTGCGATCGCCGCCGCTTGGCCATCAGAGCCGCCGCTCAGCAGCGCCGGCACCAGGCCGAACCAAGCTGCCAGCGCCGCCTCAAGGGCAGCCGCCTCCGCTCCGCTAGCGGGCCCTACGGCAGCGGCTGGCGGCGGAAGTGCGCCGAACAGGAAGGCTGCGGCTGCAGGCACAGGAAGTGGCGTTTAGTGGCACTCTGTGGGAGCTGGAAAGCAGACGCGGCCATGGTGCGAAGCCCAATTGTCCCCGGCTCCTGGACAGGCTGCTGCGCATGCCTCTCAGGAAAGGCCCGACGCCGAACCACTCACTTCAAATGTGACTCACATCACCCAAGCCGTGCTGTCGCTTGCTTCTGATGAGCCTAGGCGCCGCTGTCGACTTCCTCAGGAAAGTAATGCTCCATAATATTAATTCCCAGCGTTGGGTTGGGCCGCCGATGGGGCTCCGAAGCTCGACATTTCCAGTGCCAAAATTTCCCTCTTGATCAATCATTCGGCCGGTCATCAACAGCAGCGGTGGCGGGGCGCTTGCCTGCGCCGCGCTGCCCCAGCGCCCTCCGCAGCCCGCCGGCGATGTCGGGCCCGCCGGCGTCCGTAACTCCGGCGTAACTCAGGCCTGCCATCAGCAGCTCCAGCGCGGCGGTCACGAGGCGCCAACGCTCGCCCGCGGCAGCGAATTTGCCGGCCAGCAGGCGGGAGAGCACATGCGTGAGGGTGAACCCCACGGCGGCCTGCGGAGACAGAGGCAGCTGTGTGGCTTCTGGACCGCATCAGAGGATCGCTTGGGACGCCGCCTGGCTGTGAGGAATCTGGCAGTGGCCTGATCAGGAGTCAGGGACGCGCTTTAGAGGCCAACGCTGCGCGGCATCAAGCTGACGCCCTCTTGCAGGGGCTGTGCGAATTGTTGCAGGCCCTGATGTCGCAGCTGACCGATCTGATTGGCAGTAGTAGCCCTGGCAAGCAGGCAGGGAGACGCGTCCGCGACGCTCATTCTAGTGAGGCCCGGCCTCAAGCCCCAGGCCATGCCAGGCAACCCGCTGCCCGGCTGTCAGTGTGTGGGGCAGGAGGCTGGCCTGCAGGAAGGGGTGACTGATGCCGGCGGCCAGCAACCTCGTGGCCAGCTGCAGCGTGCCGCGAGTGACAGGGTAGCGCCCGCCGCCCGCCTCTGCCCGGCTGCTGAAGTCTTGCAGTTGCAGCAGTCTGCAGGGGGGCGGCAGCGGCTCTCATCAAAGCGACTCACACAAAGCACACAAGCAAGGGAGCCCCTGAACGGGCGCCGGCAGGCATTCTTAGGTGCTGTCCATGTGAGATACGGCAGCAGACATCATCATGTGGGAGTATGGAGGCGTGTCTGAAGCCCCGCCGCCCTCACGCTCTGGTCAGGGCAGGCAGCTGGCAGCCGACCGGCCTGACATTCAGCAGCAGTCAGCAGGCAAGAGCGGACAGCAGCCAGCGGTGATTGCGCAGGGAAAGGGCAGCAGGGAGGCCGCACTGCGACTCAGGCAGCGAGGCGATGAGGTCCCACTCCTGGCCTGGAGCCAGGCGGCTGCCCTGCGCCCAGAACAGCTGCGTGCGGGCCAGCTCGGCCGCGACCGCGCCTGCCATGCTGCCAGCCAGGCCCTGCAGGACCTCCAGGCAGCTCCCTGCAGCACAAGCCATCCAAGACGCACCTCAAAACGCATACAAAGCCTGCTCGAACTCCGTTTTGATATCAACACTCAGTAGCTCATGCGTTTGCCTCGATCGTCTGCTGTTGGGCGAGGTAGGCTGCCGTTGCTGCTGCCACTGCTGCTGCTGCTGTCTGATACCATTGCTAAAGCCAGCAGGGGCCAGCGCTTCGAAGCCAGCTGCTGTGGACAGATCCAGATGGGCATGCCTGCCCGCTGCAGTGGTTCACGTGCAACAGCCGCGCGTTGCTCTGCCCTTCCTCCGAGGGAAAAGGCAGGTAGCTGCCGGCTGCAATGAGATGGTGGATAGCCAGGGGAAGAAGAGGCGCACCCATGCTGTCCAGCTGCTGCTCGGTAGAGGCGCCGCCCCTTGCCAGCTGCTCCAGCGCCGCCGCCAGCGCCCGCGGCAGCGTGGCGCCCCTTACCTCCAGCAGCGCGCCTGGGATGTACAGGCTGGGCAGGCGGGCCAGCAGGCCGACCGCTTGGCCCAGGCTGGCGGCGGGGGAGGCGTCCCCGGTCACCTGCGCTGCAGTGCGAGGGTCCTCTGACACCTGCGGGCGCGCAGCAATCCCCCTGAGGCGCAGCGCGGCCTGCAGGCACCTGTCCTGGTGTGCGGAGGCTGCAGCCTGTAGCAGAGATGCACAGATTAGAATGACTGGCAGGCTCTGCGCTGTTTTGGCTGCGCTGCTGGTGCGACTGCTCTCGCCAGAGCCCATCGTGTCTGCTCAGATGTCCAGTCCTGTCCTTGACAAGCAGTAAGCAGCTTCCACCGGCACCAACACGCTGCCGCAAGCATCTGCCAGATTCAAACGCTGGCGGCTTCCGGCGCCCACACGCTGTCACAGTAGGAGATCAAGGCAGGAGAGCGGGCAGGGCAGCGCACCAGCCGGAGGGAGTCGAGGCTGCTGCGGATGAAGGCGAGCAGCAGCAGGAAACCGCCGCCTGCTGCTGCCAGCGCGCCCTGCCAGCGGACCAGCACGCTGCGGCAGACTGCCTCGCTGCGCTCCTGGCCGGACGGCTCCGGCAGCAGCCGCCCCTCCAGCCCCTGGAGTGCAAAGGCATCAATTTTATGGTTTAAGGAATTTTTGGGCAGCGATTTAGAGTTTAGGGACGTAAAAAAATTCCTAAATCAAATGGAATGATATTGCAGCCTGCCATCTTGCTGCTGGCTCTCGCTGAATGTTGATCAATAGTGCGGCCAAAGGCATGCAGCTGCATTGCCAACTGGCGAGCTCTACAGAAGCGACTGCTGGCAGCAGGCGGCATGCAGGAGACCGGCAAGGGGTGCCGGAGACATGCCGCTTGATGGCAGAGGCGACCACTGGTGGCATTAGTCACGGCAGCGGCAGGTGGAACAGTTATACGGGCCTGGGGGTGGGCTAAGAATGCTCGCCTCGGAGACTGTGAGGCCGCACACGCTGAGGTCAGCTGCGGCGATGACAGCGCCCTCCAAGCCTGGCAGCTCCCTCAGCGTGGGATCCCCCCGCTCGTGCCTGCGCGAGTCCAGCTGCATCTCAGCCGCCTGCCGTGCCGCACCACTTCCATATGGAGTGGGGGTCAGCGCTGCTGGCCTCCAATGACCGCACCTCCTGCTTCGTGCGGATGGAAGCAGGCAGGATAGATTTAGCTGCCCATAGCTACAGTCAGTGCCGCCATCATGTGGGTCAGAGGCAAAGACAGCGTAAGCGGGACACTCCTGAGCAGGCTGCAGGGGGAGGGGCGCGTGCCTGCTGGTGAGGTGCTGCATGCTGATCAGAAACTCGGCAGCGGCGGCAGCGGCGACTGGCCCCGAGGCCAGCGCCGCCAGAAGGCGCAGGAAGGGGGCCGGGAATGCGGGAAACAGGTCCCGCGCCTCCTCCAGGAAGGCCCGGAGGGGGCCCAGCAGCGGCTGCTTCGCCTCCCAGGCCGCCTCGCACAGCTCCTCGTCCCCTGCAGGACAGAGGCTGGAAATCGAATCCAGCAGTTTGAAATTTGGCGGGAAGACCGGCGTTTTGCTGCTACAGTCAAACCTCGTTAACTGCAGCCCGCCGGTCGCCGGGAAAGCCGGTCATTTAGTGTGTTTTTTGAGCGAGATCCCACTTAACGAGACGACTTCGCCTGCAATTTTCGAAAACGTCCCCTGAGAGACCAGCCGCGTACAGTAGGCAAACCGCTTATCAAAGCGCAGCTTATTGAGGTTCGACTGTAGTGATGAGGCAGTTTGGCGGGAACGCGGCGCGGGGAGGCTGGCCTTGGTGGATGCCGTCCAGCAGAGCCAGCAGCGGCTCCAGCGCCGGCGCCGGCAGCCCGGCCGGGCTCAGGCGGAACGCGCCCAGGAAGGCGGCCGCCAGCTGCTGCAGCACGCCAGCCTGGAGATGACTCAGCGCCCCGGGCACCCGCAGCGCCGCAGCCAGCGTCGCCAGCGCGCCGGCTTGCCAGGCCGCGTCTGCGTGCGGCTGCCAGGCGGCTGCCTCTGCAGCAGCACAGCACGCATGCGTCAGCCAGACTGAGTCGGCTGCTGAGCCGACTGTGGCAGCTGGCAGGCATGACAGCAGGGAACCCGAGGAAGGGCCGACTTTGAGACTCCAATCTTCATCAGCTTGTTCCCCTTGGCGACTAATGCAACCCAGTCGCCGAGCCTGACTGCCTCGTGCAGTGCTGCTGCTGCTGCAATGACAGCGACTGACTGCAGTGCTTGTGGCGCCCAGTCAGCTCACGCAGCCCAGCCCATCTTCCCACGCAACGCCTGCTCCCACACCCCCTTGCCCAGCAAGCAGCTGGCCACAGAGGCGCCAACCCGCGCCCGGCAGCGCGCCGTTGCTCAGGCACAGGAAGGTCGCCCAGGCCAGCAGCAGCGGCCCGTGCAGCGTGGGCTGGCCGGAGTCTGAGGCGCGCGGCGGGCCCCAGGCCTGCAGCTCCCCGTCCACCTGCTGCCGCGCCTCCCGGCTGCCGAGGCGGTGCGCCTCCGCGTTCAGCGGCCTGCCTTCCGCGAGCACGGCCACCAGCTTGCGCAAGTCCAGGGCCGCCAGCAGCAGCACAAACGCCTGCGGTTGCGGTGCGTGCCGCTGAGTCAGCCAAGGTCCTCGCGGCTAGTCTGGCAGGAGGGAGCGCTGCGGGCGCTTTTGGGTCCAAGCTCGGCACCGTCTCCAAGCGTGTCAGGCCGGCAGAATGCTGCCCCCACGGCTCTCAGCGGCACTCCAGCAGCTGCCTCAGGCAGAGCCTGGTCCCCTGCTGCCCGGGAAGAAGGCCATCCCGCTCAGCCCAAGCTCTCAACTCGGCGCAGGCAGACCTGAAAGTCCAGGCTGGCAGGGCTGGCGGGCTCCGGCCCGGCCCCAGCAGTCATGAGCGGCCGCAGCGCCGTCAGCAGCTGCAGGCCGCGCTCCAGGCTGCAGGAGCAGCCCTGGCGGGCGTACAGCAGCGCAGCCAGCTCCAGCAGCACCGGCAGCTCCAGAGCAGCCAGCCGACGCCGCACCGCTGGCCGGCGCCACTCCTGCGCGGGCAGCAGCAGGGCTGTGGGATGCGATCGAGCAGCTGCTGGGAAGTCTGATTGCGGCTGAGACGATTGCCACGCGCCCTGCTTTCTACCATGTGGAGCAGCTGTGCAGAGTCTTGCAGCAGGCAGGGCCACCATGGCAATGCGGCTGGCATGACCCCCTGTCAGCCCCTGCCTTGGTGCCCGCCCAAGCATACATGGCTTCATGGCTTGCTTGCGTAGCCTGAGCGGGATTGCCATGCCATGCAGACACACATGCTGCGCTCATGCAGCGATGAAAACGCATGTCCATGCCGGCATGCTGGCTGCGGCTGCTCACCAGAGAGACCTCCGACAGCAGCACCAACTGGCCCTCCCCGGCACTGCCGCCGGCCGAGGAGCCCAGCTGCTGCGCCTCGACGGCTGCCAGGAGCGCCGTCACCAGGGCGCCTTCCAAGCCGTCTGCCAGCAGCCGCTTCACTGGGCCAGCAAGGGGGTCGCTTGCATCGGCTGCAATAGCGCGTCTTGGTCAGATGCACTGCAGCAGGCAGCAGACCAGGAGCAGCCATGTGCATGCCAGACGAGCAGAGTGCGGCAGTGTCAACGGCTCAGTCGGTTGGTTTGCCAGCGCAGGTGCCTTTGCAGGAAACCTGCAGAGGCGGCTCTGCGGTTTGCAGGGGCGAGGTGTGCGATGCAGATGGGCAACACAGAGGCTGCTTGGCAACACAGGCGCCTCATGACACAGACACATGGCGACTTTGGGAGGCAGGCGTGCCTGGGTCGGACTGCAGCAGCTGGTCCAGACAGGTCAGCAGCAGTGCCCGCTCCCGGGCATAGTAAGCCGCCAGCCCCGAGCGCTGCCGCTGACTCAGCTCGCCGGCCACGGACTCGGAGCCCTCACTTGCCCAGCGGCGCAGCAGCACCAGGGTCTGCAGCTCGTCCAAGCCCTGCAGGCGTTGCAGACCCCTGGTTTGCAGCGAGCAAAGCGCAAGGCGCAGGAGCGCTGACAGGCGAGGAAGCGTGCACCCTGAGCATGGCTCTCAGAGAGTGCTGCAGGCACGGCTGTGCTGCTCTCAAACAGGCTGTGCTGGACACAGGCTGTGCATGGCAAACAATCCTGCATTGAAAATCATGACAGTGGCTTGAAAAACGACCCATGCGTCTCACTGGACTAGCAAGCTTGTGAGGCTAGTGGCCGCACCAGCAGGGCGCTGGCATCTAGCACGGGTTGCCGCAGCGCCGTGTCAATGGGCAGCTTTTTGCTGCCGATGGCCAGGCTGGTGTCGCTCTGCAGCACTTTTCGGGACTGCTCGCCGGGCGCCTGGAAAAACGCGGTGCCCTTGGCCAGGATGCCCGCATGCTCCTGCAGCAGGCCTGCAGCAGCGGCAGTGCTGACTGTCAGAGTCTGACCTGTGACAGTGGCAGCCAGTCTGTGCAGGTGGGTGGGCTGGAGGGCCGACCATCCAGCTTGGCATCGGGTTGTGAGCCCAACAGGCGGTCTGCCAGGCGCTGCAGCGGCGGCCACCACAGGTGCCGAGCATCGTATGGCATTTCTGATGCGCAGAGCTTCCGAGGAAGCGGCTGCTCAGGTGGTTGGGGCGCCTGGCCGCTCCCTCAGGCGGCAAATCGGCCTGAGTGCTCCATCGGAGCGGCTATAAGCCGCGAAATTCCAGCGATGCGGTTTGCATCACATTAAAGAACTGTACCTTCCCCAAGAACGCCTACTGCTGAACAGAAATGGAGTTGCTTCTCGGATGCGAGTGTGATGCAGCCGACGCTTCGCCACTTTCGAGATGTAAGCTTTAGTTCTGAAGCAAGCTCCCGCAGAGAGCCTTTGGCGAAAGTATGTGGCATCTCACGTCTTCCCGGCAGGCCTGCAGGGTCAGCGCTCAGTGCTCAACACCATGAGCTGATTTCCCGGAACCGAAGAGAATTGCAGAGAGTCAGTACAGTCTTACGAGCGAAAGTCATGCTATCGCAACGCGGCAGTGCTCACGGGTGACGGTGTCCTTGCGCCGGCAGCGCGATGAGCATCCGCATTCGGCCTGTACAAAGATAACTGAAGCTTGCAACCGATGGGTCTGTTTACCGTACTCTTAATTTACCTCCTCTGCTGCGCGGCGCTGCTCTTCGTCGCGCTGTTCGGGCAGCAGCCCGCTTTCAGTAATTCTCCAGTCGGCTCTGTGCACCGCCTGTTGTGCTCTCAAGTGCCCCAGGCGATCAAGTACGCAGCTGCTCCAACTCGTTCAAAAGACATGCGCTGCAGCCTGGCTTGGCTTATGCTGAACGCCCCAGTCTCGCGGCACAGGCTGCTAGTCAGGCGGGCATGCGGCGCCGGCGGAGAGGCTCGGCTGGAGGCAGCAGAGGAATATTGCTGCTACTCCCGCAACCCGTCTGTACAAATTCTCTTCGTTCTGCTCGTTTTCGGCGGCTACTATCTCTACTGCCGCGAGATCTTTGCCTTCCTGCCGCAGCCGTTTGCGCCCGTCTGGCACGAGTGACCCCCTCCTCCCAGCCCCCACCGACAGATCTGGCTTGCGCCACTCCCTGAGATTACAAGGTGACCCTGGGCATGACAGGCACACAGCTGCGATCAGCATAGGCGTGGTGCTGGCCGCCTTCTGGGCAGCTTCGGCAAGCGACCCGGGCTACATAGATGCCCGGAATCGGGCCGACTTTGCAGCCATGTACCAACAGACAGCAGGCGAAAGCAGCAGCAGGAGGGAGGACTGCTGGTCCTGCAAGCGGCCGCGGCCAGCGCGATCGAAGCACTGCCCGCTCTGCGACAGGTCTGCACCGGCCCCTTGGGACTCCACAGCAGCTGGCGCTACCAATCGCCCTGCTGACCGCACTGTGCGGCTGCTGACAGGTGCATCGCCCGATTCGACCACCACTGTTCGTGGGTAAGGCCGACCCTGCAGCATCACTCGCTCCAGTGTTGGGCCTTACAGGCCTGCCTGCTGACTGGCGCGGGCTTGCGGCTGCTGCCAGGTGAACAATTGCATCGGCCTGCTGAACCTGCGCCACTTCCTCGCCTTCCTGGCGTCTCTTGCGCTGCTATGCATCTATGGCAAGGCCCGCTCTGCCCATGCCATGCACCCGCTGGCAAAATGTATCAGCAGCCTCCTTGCAGGCGCACTCTGTGCGAGCGCCGCAGAATGCTGCGCAGCCGCGGTCCCTGTTTCAAACAGCATGCCATGCACCCCTTGACAGGAGCAGGGGCACCCGGCTGCAGGCCTGGTGCTCGGATGCCTGGTCCTGCGAGGCGTGCTGCTGCAGTCAAGAGTGCTGGACACGCCTTTTCTGGACCACCGGACCGGCCGCGTGATCCTGCTGAGCGAACCGTCCTGGGCCAACCGGCTGCGGCTGGCGCAGCTGCTGGGCGCCCGCTTCAGCCTGCAGGCGCCGCCCTCAAGCCTGCCTTGCCCCCTGCAAACTCGACTGAAGCAGCCAGCATACGAAAGCAGGCGTGCCTGCAGGTGGTCATGCTGATTTTCCTGGGCCTGGCAGCAGCGTGCGTGTCCCTGTTTTTGGGCTTCCATCTCCGGCTGATCGCCAGCAACGTGACGACGTATGAGAGCCTGAAGGCCGGCAGGGCGCGGCAGGCGGCCGCGGCCGCGCGCCTGGCGGAGGGTCGCGAGCAGAGGCCACGCTGTGGGGCGTGTCAGGAAGTGTGCGGCTGCTCGGCTTGTCTGGGGGAGGCCGGCAGCAAACAGCAGAACGTCTGGGACAGGGGCTGGGTGAGGAACTTTGCGGAGGTGCTAGCGCCGCGAGCGGCCATGCGGGGGCGCCTGAAGCGGGTGTAAATGTTCCAGTAGCGGCGTCTTAGATGGCAAGATGAGCCACCATATAATAAGATGCGGCCTGGTTACGTCTCGCAGTCCCGTTCTCGTGGCCTGCCGGATTTGCAGAGGTACGTTTGCACGATCTTACTACTGTGGGTAGGCAGAGCGGTCCCGATCGCAAGCGGCGCGACGAATATCGCGGGAGGAAAAGTCAATCACCCGACCAAGCCGCCGAACCGAAGGAACGGCGGACTGGCATGGAGGCAATATGAGATGCTGCTTGCGATTTGCAATCAGAACGCGCAGCCCTCTGGTGTTCTGCCCCGCCACCCTTTCAGGTTTGCCCAGCCTGCGGGTTTGCTTTTGAACGGCTGGCGCGGCTGTTGCAAGCGTCAGAGAGCGCGCCTTGCTAGCTTGAACGAACAAATGGGTCATTGCTTTCCCGCTAGCAGCCAGTAGCCGGCCATCAGCTGCGCGCGGCCCTGGTGCCTGTTGATGGCCGCATCCGCCCCCTTTTTCCGGCGCTTCTAGGAAATCCAAGGCGGGCCAGGTTGCTAGCTAATTATTTCTCATGCTTCAGCGCCAGATTTTGTGCTCAGTGGCGTGCGAGGCCCCGCACCGGGCGGCCCGTCCCTGAGCTGCGTCCAGACCAATCTGCTGCCCAGCCAATAACGCTTTGGCGGGGCCCGGCTGAGAGGCGGAGAGATGTCGGAGGCGTGCTCAGTCGGCAGCGAGTTCAGCTCGCACACCGTCTACGCTCACCCGGCCGACCTCCGGCTCCAGCAGCAGCAACGCAGCCAGAGAGCGGGGCACTTGGGCAGCAAGGTGAGCCCGAACAACTCCATCTCGGAACTTGGCCGGCGCCATCGCCACAGTCGCTGCAAGCAACGCCGAGCGTCACAGCACGCTTTGCGCTTGCGCCTCTTGCCCGGCGCCCCACACGTGCGCGCGCCCCTGGCCCGCAAAGGCCAGTACCAATGCCCCTGTTCGTAGCAGCGATCGGGTTAGCCTGCCGGAGGCCCCTGCACGAGGCGTGGGGCAACTCTTGCGGACCGTGCTGTGCGAACTGATTGTTGCTTTGAAATGCGGTGCTTGAACCGACCGGCTGGCCCTGCAGCGGAGCCTGGACGTCTCGGACGCAACGGGAGATGAGCTCACGCCGTCCAAGCGGAACGCGTGCTATCGGGTGGGCGTCTCCTCACAAACAATGTGGTCGAAACCATCACACATGTCAGCCCGGTTTCTAGCATCAGCAGGCGTTCGGCTGGCGTGCAGAGCGCCTTCCTAGCACACACGCGCAGCTCGCTTTTTATTGCCCACTGCGCACTTTTTGCGAGCGCTCGGCCCTAACCCGCGTCGCCCGGCCGCAGAGCGATGACCTCAGCTGCCTGGAGGCGACGCTGTTCGATAGGTGCCCGGCATCCGGCGGCAAGCAGGCGCCTGAGGTCGAGAGCCGGCTGCTGCGGGGACAGGCACCCGAGACCTGCAGCGCCGACCTGGAAGCCATGCTCAGGTGCTGCATCACCGGCCCGTGACTCTGGCAGGAGGCCCGGCGGGCCACTAACAACGCGACTCATACTTTCTATGGCGCAGCTGCATTCCCTATCGCTCCCGCTGCGACGCTGCCTCATGCCGATGGTCACATGCCCCGATGCGCCTGAAGTGTGCGTCGCGCCACAGGCTCGCTTTTCGCGCGGAAAATGGTTCGCTGCCCGATCCATGCTACATGGAGCGCCACGGGCCGACGGCGCAGGCGGCACACTTCATTGAGCCGGCCATGCGGGCCGTCGCCGTCTCTTGGCTGGTCGAGGTGCTTTCCCTCTCTTTCTGTGGGAAGGCTGCTGCTGCTGGACACGTCACAGCGCCCGTCTCGCCTCTCCTGCGGATGCTGCCCAAAGGCGCTGCCCTGGCCGCAGTCTCATCAGCTGTGTTACTCGGGAGCCAAGCAAGGGTGCCCGCGCCGCTTGCAGGTGGCCGCCGAGTTTCATCTGCAGCAGGAGACGCTCTTCCTGGCGGTCTCCCTGCTCGACTGCTTCCTCTCCCACGCAACGGTGCGCACTGCTCGCAGAGAGCCCCCCCTTTCGCCGCTGTCTTCCCTGCCTGCCACTGCCAAGCTTTTGCTCTTGACGCTGGCTGGCGGACGCACTAATCTAGCCAAAGTGGCTCAAGACAGCAAGCGCTATTCAATCGGCAGGCAGCTGCTTGCCCGCATCTTGTCATAGCCAGCGCCCATACTCATACTCCAGCTGCAGCTTCGTGCAAAACTGCCGCCAGCCTGGCGGCCAGGCATGTGCCTGCCGTGCAAAAGGCCTCCCAGCGCCAGCACGGCGGTCTAAGGCAGCCCTGCTACCAGGCCCTCCACCAGCTGGCGCCGTTGCGTCCCGGGAAGCATGGCACTGCAGGGGCATGGCTGGATCATGAGTTCCGCCAGAGGCGAGCAGGACCGGGCGCTGAGCAGCGGCGCTGTGCGTGACTGCAGGCGGTGCCCCGGAGCCAGCTGCAGCTGACAGCCGTCTCCTGCATGATGGTGGCCGCCAAGCACGAGGAGAACGGCCGCGTCCCCTCCGCCCTCGAGTTCACCCACATCGCGGACGGCTGCTTCCAGGTGAGGCCCGCCGCTGATCGCTCAGAATCTGGACGTTTCATGAAAGGCGTGCGCGGTTTTTTCATCATCCCCAGAGCTGTGCTGGGGGTGGACGAGGCATGGCCGTGTGCGGCAGTGTTTGGGTGCTGTCTTGGTGTGGATGGGCACGGAGGGAGCTGTGCGGCGCTGCCTTGGCTGCACTGTGGTTGGCGTGACGCGCGGGCGGCCGACGTGTGCCGCCGCCGCCGCCCGCAGAAGGAGGCGCTGCTGCGCATGGAGAGCCTGGTGCTGCAGACGCTGCGCTTCCGCGTGATGAAGCCGACCGCCTTCTCGCTGCACTGCCTGCTGGCGGAGCTGCTGCGGCCGACGCCGCGCGAGGCCACGCTGGCGCTCTACCTCATGGCGCGTCCCCACTGCGGGGCCACGGCGGCGCCCTTTCCCGTCGCGCATGCCCCGCCGCGGGAGCCTGACGGGCAGCGTGCTGCGCGCAGGAGCTGGCGATGCTGGAGTACCGGATGCTGCGCTTCCGGCCGTCCATGATCGCCGCCGCCTCCCTGCTCCTCGCGCAGGTCCGCGGTCGCGTCACGCCCGAGCATTCCGCGTCCGCGCGGAGGCGGCGGGGACACAGCGCGCCCGGCCGCGCGCGCGCAGGTGGAGCGTCTGGGCTTCGAGGGCGCAGAGCGCGTGGCGCAGGCGGCCGCGTACCCGACCGCGGCGTTGCAGGAGTGCTGCGCGGAGCTGTGCGAGCTGCAGGCGGCAGCGTTCGACGTGAACGATCACTTCAACCCGCTCATGGCCGTCAAGGAGAAGTTTCGCGACGTGCGGTGGCACTGCGTCGCCATGGAGGCGCCGCTGGACGCCGCCGCCGTCTGGGGCTTGCTCGCCGGCCGCGTGTGAGGGCCTCGGCGCGGCCACCCTGCAGTCCGCCGTTTTCCGATCTCGCGAGCTGCGGCCGCGATGTATGACACCACGTGACCAGTACCTCTTCTTGCAGCCAGCATAGAGGCAGCTCCCGCGCTGGAAAGACCAGGAGGGTGTGATGCTGGCCTACTGAGCCACTCACGCCCGGCCCTGCTGCGCGAAACGACTCGAGAGCGGCTGTTCTGCTGCCGCCCGCTTTTTCGGCCGGATGGCGCTGAATGCATCCCCTGCTGGCTGTGCTGGCAAGCAGACGGATGGCGGCGCAATTCCTTTGGCTCTGACAAGTGCTCAGTGGTGGCAGCTCCCGTGCTCCTCTCTGTGCATGACTTGTGTCTGTTACTGCAGCGATCGTCGGGTGAACAAACTGACTTGGCTGTGCTTGACAGCGCCTTCTGCTGCTTTGGGGCTGTGTGGGGCGGCGGCTGCCAAACCGAAACCATCTAGGAACAGACAGGCCAGCTGCGGCAAACGCAGGGACGCCTTAGGAACGAGCGTTAGCGGCCGCTTGCCCAGCAAGCGGCGCAACAAGTGGTTTGACAAAGTGGCGCACTGCAATCGGTAAAGCTTGTGATGCTCACACGTCAAACATGATGTCAGACTCGCCAAAGCAGCAGATCAAGCGCGATCAGCAGTGCATACGGATGCAATATGAACAGTCATCCTCTTGCAAATGCTGGCAGTTGCTGACCCCAAGCTTGCTTCTGATCAGACTGCTTCTGATCAGAGGCGGCTTCTGCAGCCCCCTTCTTGCTCTGTCACCCTGTTTGGCTGTTCTTGTCTCAGATTTTCGGCAACCCAACGCCTCCAAGGATCAGCCAAAAGCAAACTGCCCACCGACCAGCCGGCTGCTGTCCGCTGTCTGTGACCTTTTTAGTAGCTTTGGAATTTGCATCCCAGCCTGCTGTTCTGCTCAGTTCCGCTCTGCCCACTAGCAAGTTGCTATGCCTGCAAGGTGTCACTCCTGCATGATGTTCAGCTGACCCTCACTCTCTGCTGACCTGTCAACGCTCGTTTCTGCAGCACTCTGCTGCGTGTGTCTGTAGGACTCTGTTTAGGTCGGTGCAGCCAGACCAAGTGCTGTCAGGGCCAGACTGACCCGCGGCAAGGTCTTGGACTGCCAGATGTGGGTCCTCTCCTCTCCCCATTGAGGAGCGCAACTTTGCGAGGCAGGTGCCCTACGGTAGCACTTCTTGTTGCATGGGCAAAGAAAAGGCCTGAAGGCAGGCACAGCGCCAAGCAGGCAACCACGGCAGGGTCCGCGGGCAGCCGCCGCCCACAGCAGAAGCCCGCCGCGCAGCTCACAGCCATTTGCGCTTTGTCGTCGCGCTGACGTCCATGCGGCGCAGAATGAAGGCTCCGGCGATCAGCGCGCCCGTCACGAGCACAAGCAGCGCATACGGAAAGTCGTCCGGCAGCAGGTCGAACGACTTGGACGGCTGCACGCGCGTAAAGAAGAGGTCGAGCCCACGCGAGAGAAGAAGCGTCGTCGACTCCAGGTTCGCGGGGCTTGTCACGATGCCTGCGCGCGCGCATTAGCACGTCAGTCGCTCGAAAAGACACGCGAGAACCTGCCGGCGCGCGCGCGCGGGAAGAGTGCAGCGGGCGCACTCGACAGCCGCTCGACCGTCTCGCGGTGCGTCGCGAAGAACTGCGGCACGAAGCCGATCTCCTCCTGGTACGGCGGCAGCATCTCCGCCTTTTGCGCGTCCATCGGCGGGCCCTTCGGCCGCCGCGGGTCCACGAACCGCTTGTCCAGCAGGTACACCTGCGCCGCCGCTGAGCCCTCGGAACCCGATCCAGGTTCTGCCTCCAGCTAAGCAGCTGATGGCTGCAGGAGGTCCTGCCTGATCGGAGGCCGTGCCCAGCAGCAGCTGCTTGGAGGTGATGCCTTTGCGTGTCGCCGTCACGCCGAGCGTCTTGAGGCCGCCGGCCAGGAAGTAAGATTGGTGCAGCACCTGCGCCCCGCAGCGATATCTCGCTTTGCCTTGTGTTTCCAGCTGCAATCTGTGAGCAGCCAAGCGCGGAGCTCCCCCTGCTGTCACTTCCCATCATTTGGGCCCCCAAGACAGCAAATTCCAGGCGCAGCGCCATGCTGCCCGCGAGACACTGCGGGTCAGGAGAGCTGCTGGCAGGCAGCGTGCAGCCGGCAGCCCCGCTGCCCGCTCGGCCCGCAAGCCCCAAGAGCCACACTGCAACAGCTGCCACACCCCCTTCTTGCTCCAGCATATACAAGGGAGCCTGCAGGCACTGAGCCAGCAAGGGGCGCGCCTCCAGAGCGGGCGGCGCATACGCGTTGAGGCTCGCGTTCTGGCTGCCGAACAGCAGGCCAGGGATCTTGGGCGCCTCGCGCGTCTCGAAGGCTTCCAGCACTGCGATCTCGTGCAGGTGACTGGCGGTGCTGTAGTAGCTGTAGACCGCCCAGTTCTCGCTCACAACCGCCCGCACCGGCCCGCTGGCGCCCTGCGCCCGGCGGCGAGCCACACTGGAGCCGAATCGCAGGCAGCGGCTGCAAACAAGGGGCTGAGCAGGCGGCGCGCACAGGCCCGGGAGCGCTGCATTCCGCCTGTGATGTGCCACCCACCTCACTCGCTGCTGGTGCAGACAGCAGCGGCTAGCGCGGCAAGCAGGCTCCCTCTGCCTGCCGCGCTAGCCATGAGGCGCCGCTCTGCACGGCTCTTCCCCAAGGAGACAGCAGCTCGTGTGCCCGAGAGGATAGCAGCGGCCACGCGTGGCTTGCCTCATTGTGTGTGTGTGTGTGGGGGGGGGTATCCACCTCGAGAGAGGAGCGGAACAAGATCAGGCCGCTGACTGCATCGATCAGCTGCACCGACAACGATGAGTCTGCAGCCGAGAGGGCGGCCGCTGGCGTGGGCGGGCCAGAGACGACCAGCAGCGCGTTCGGGTTCAGATACTTCAGCTTCAGGCTGCGGTCGCCCAGCACCTGCGACAGTTACAGTTTTAGGGGTGCAGTTAAGGACTGAAGCTTGCGAGCAAGCAGTCGGGCGCCGAAATTGGGAGGGCTCTGGCCGGAGGCGGCGCGGTTCGGCCAGGCATTTGCAGTTGCAGGCGAGCTTAGGGCCATGAGCGGTCTCTCTGTAGCGGCGGCTTTGCGATGACAGGAGGGGCGGAGGGAGTGTGCCTTTGCATATGAGTATGTGTGCTCGGCAGCGTCCTTGGCGGCAATGGCCAGGATGCTGTCGTTTGGCTCAGGGAAGGACAGGGACCACTGCTGCTCAGCTGCGGCGGCACCAGCAGCCAGCCTGTAGCCGGACAGCAGGCCTGCCAGTGCCCCAATCTGTAAGTCAGAAGCCAGCAGTCATTTTGGAAGGGTGTTGGTGTGATGGGGGCTGGCTGCAGCTCGCCTGCTGCCTTGTCATGCCGCCAGAAATGCAGCGGCTGCCTCGCAAGCGCCTGGCGGGCGGCGGGAGTCTCCGGCAGCACAGCGGCAGACAGGTCGGCGGCCAGCAGGGCAAAGACGTGCTGCTCCGCACGGCCGTCCTTGACCGGCGGCAGCTGAATGACCTGCGCGGCCGCAAATAACGTGAGCGAAAATGCAGCAGCGAAGCAGCTGCTTCGTTCGCGTGTCCGGGGGCGCGACGTGGCACCTGCTCGGCGGCGGCGGCCAGCGAGCCGCCGGTGACGACGGCGCCGGTGTGCGCGTTGACGACGAGGTACGCGGCGCGGCCGCGCGCCGCGCCGAGGAGCACGACCTCCGGCGCCGTGTGCGGGTCGCGTGAGGTGCGCCACGTGAAGATGCGCGAGTAGTCCGCGCCGCTCCCGAGCGGCAGCCGCCACAGGATGCGGCCGTCGCCGGAGTGCAGCGCGAACAGCTTGCCTGCGCGCGCGCGTTTTCTAATGTTGGTACCCGCGCGGTCGAGCGCTGCATGCAGACGGAAATGGAAGCGGCGGCGGGCAGCGCGCGCCTGAGGCGGAGAGCGCCAGGATCGCCTTGCGGAAGCCGTTGGCGTCGCGGTGCGGCAGCAGCGCCGTGCTCAGCCGCGCGTTCAGGCGCTTCAGCACCGGCTTCTCCTCCGGCTGGATGATGCCCAGCGTCATCTGCAGCCGCACGCGACCCGCCTCGGACCTGGCCGCATGCCACAGCTGCCGCCGACACCAGTTTCACAGCAGCAATCACCCAACAAGCTCTCTTGCAGCCCTGCGCACATAACAGCTCGCCAGCAGGGGCCGCCGCCGGCTCCCAGCAGTCCCCAGCCAGCCGCAAAGCTTGTTCAGGAGACAGGACAGGGCAGAGCCTCGCCTTCACGCTGAGCACCTCTGCATTGATGCGATCCACCAGCGTCGGCTTGGTCAGGCCATCGTGCTCCGCAGCCTCCGCCCGGGCTGGCAGATCCACAAACAGCGTGCCGCTGACGCTGGCCAGGCCCTCCTCCCGCTGCCAGGCCACCTTGCCCCCCTCCAGCAAGTAGAGGCTGTCGTCCGCTGCGGTCACGAGCCACCTGCGGCATTCCAGTCATTCTGCCCCCGGTCAGCGCCTCGTGGCTGGCATGCAGGCGGCATCTCGAATGTGCGATTAGAACGCGCACTGATGGAGTGACAGGGCCCGCTTAGGCAGCATGCTGCTTGCTCGCTGGGGGGCAGGTGCCTGGCAGGCAGGCAGCGCTGCAGGAAGTGCCGCTCGCAGCCAGACTTTCAGGATTCAGGAGCATGGATGAGGTGCATGGTTTTAGGTGTCCCCCCGGCACTGCGCACTTGCCCCTGTTAGTCTGCAACCGAGCAGGCCAAGTGAGGCCGGACCGGTGACTGACGGCCTCCGGCTGCCCGTGTTCTCCAGTCTTGCGGCTCGCCAGCGCCAGCACTGTGGCCTCCAGCCGGCTGCCGTCGGCAGCGACCAGGCTGGCAGCGTGGCTGACTGGCTCGGCTGCCTTGCCGGCTGCCAGATCGGCAAGCACGGTGGCCAGCCGGCCCTGGGTGTCTGCCCCTGCCAGCCCAGCCACGCCGCCCTCCCCAGCCACAGCGCTGCCCATGCCTGCAGACGCACAGACACAAGGGTTGCGCTGCAGTGGGCTCGTGCGTGCGCGGCACGGCTTCTAAGCAGCCTCCCTGGAAGCGGATTGCATATGCAGGTGGCAGCTGCATTCTCCAGCAACATTCTTCAAGCAGCCGCAGCAGCCGCAGCAGCAGCTCGGAGGTGACTGGCATGCTCGTGCTAGGTGCTTGGGGGGGGGGGGTTGTGGGTGCCTGGGTGTCGGGAAGTCAGTGCGAAGCCGCCGCCGCTGACATCGACGATGGCAGTCTCGCTGTCAGTGTGGATCGCCAGCTGGGTGCCGCGCAGGAAGCTGCCGAGCCGCACGGCTGTCGGGTGTGCTCCTAGCACCGCTGAGAGCGAGGTGCAGGCGGCCCTGCTGGCGCCTGCAAGCCCAGGCACACCTAAGCATGCTCAGCAGCGCCATTCGGCTTGGCTGGATGGCAGCTTGATTCCCTGGAAGGCGCAAGGGAGAGGCAGGCAGACCAGCCATGTAGCCAACATGCAGCGCCACCCACTCTGAATGCCCAGAGGGATGCATGGGCAGAATGGGGAGCGAGGTAGACTCTGGCGGCAGGCCTCCCCCCAGCTTTTAGACCCGACAGCAGCCCAAGGCGGGCCAATCAGATCGGCAGCCACATCTGCTTTCCTGTGGTCGCTTCAGGAGAGCGGTGTTGCACTGAGTAGCGCTGCGGGAAAGGGGGGCGCTGGCAGGTGCGCAAGCAGAGCAGCCAGGGTGGTGGCTCGAGGCTTGGGAAACGCGCCTGGGGCGACGGCGCACAGCTTGCCGCTGGACAGGACGGCGGCCGCCTTGCGCCCGAGGCTGAACTGCTCCGCCCCCGGCAGCTCGGCGGCGGAGAGCTCGGTGCCAGACTTGGCTTCCAGCGCCCGCAGCTGGGTGCCCCTGCAGTGGCCGGCGGCACCGGTGAGCTGGCTCAAAGCTAAGATGTAGAGGGATGGGAGTAGCACACATCTTTGAGTGTAGCCTGACACGGCCTGAGCATCATTTGACTTGCCTTCCGCTTCCGTGGGATAGGTGCTGGCAATCGGACTGGCCAGCACAGCCAGCGGCTGCCTGCCGCTGACCTTAGGTGCACTGTATGCATGCAGTCAGCAGGCAGCAGTCAGACAGCCTGGCGCTTGGTGCCCACCCGTTCTCGCGGCTAAGGACCAGCAGCGTCGGCTCGGCGGCGCCCTCGGCCAGCTGCGCTGCGAGCGCAGGGCCCGGCAGCGTGACGCTCCAAACCAGCTTGCCGGTGGCGGCAGACAGCACCTGCAGTTGCCGCCATGTGGCCTGAGCCTCATTTCCCCTTCTGCCGGGAAAGCTGGAACAGCAGGGTGGCCGTCGCTCCCAGGGGTACGGTCAAGCCAGCCGTGAACGTGCCTGCAGCTGGTTGCCAGAGGTCACCGCGACCTGGGAGCCGCCCTCTCCCGAGGCGCCCGGCAGCAGCGCGAGTGCAGATGCCTGCTGCGGGTGGCTGCCCGGCAGCGGCCGCTCCCACAGCAGCGCGCCGTCCAAGGCGTTCCAGGAGCGCAGGCGCTTGCCCTGCTGGCTCAGCGAGAGCACAGAGGCCGGGCGGGGTACTAGCGCGAGCGCGTCGACGCTGTCGCCCTCCTCGAGCACCTGCGGCCCCGCCAGCAGTCGGTGAGGCGGCGGCCGGCGGGGCGCGCCGACTCCGCAGCTGCGGCACCGAAGGAGCGGGCGACGGGTGAGCACGCGCCTGTCGCCAGGCAATGGAGCCGTCTCGCGTGTCCAGCGAGGCGACGACGCCTGCCGCTGTCCCCAGGAACACGCGCTCGCGGCCGCGGAAGGCGAACTCGGCATGCGTGACCCGGCCCAGGTTCTGCTGCAACCAGTCGACCTGGCCGGCTTGCTCCTCGAATATGGCCTGCCCACCGACCAGCAGGCCGAGCAGGGCGACCAGGTGCAGCAGAACGCCCTTCATCGCGCCCTTCAGAATCCAAGCGCACGCATCTGCCACCGCGAGCGCCGCCGCGCGAGTGCTACCCTGCTTTGGTTGAAGTTTGAGCAATCTGCCAATTCCTCAGCCTGCTCTCGTCGACTCGACTGCTGCAAACCTGATGCTCGACGGAAGTGATCGAGCACGATCTGGCACGCTACTTCGCAACGGTGGCCGCCCAAACGATACGAGGGCTGTGTACTCGCAAACTTGATGCGAATGGCAACTCTCCCTCTCACCGTTTCATGAAAGGAGACCCCTTCGCCGAGCTCTCGACACCTTTTGCGTCGTTCCCAGACACTTCCCTGTCACATTTTCACGCCTGCGAGCTCGAACGGATTTTGACAGTGCCTACCGACCAGGTGGAGTGCTCGTTCTTGCATCATAACCATCACCCCATTCTGATTCAGTGAATCAGCCCGCTCTCGCGAGCCGGGGCGTGATGGCCAGCGGCCCGGAGCGCGCCGAACAGCTGCTTGAGCTGTGCGTCGCGGAAAAGGGCACTGCGCGGCAAGCGGAGCACGCTCGGGAGTACCTGCGCCTGGTGCGACCTGCATCCAGCCCACCATATGCAGGAGCTCGTCACTCTTCTTGACAGGTCTCTGGCAGCTGGGCTGCCTGTTCGGGGCATCTTGCCCGGTAGGACGGCTGGGGCGACCAAGGCCGGGCGCCTGACGGGCGCCGCAAGCACCTGCAGGTGCGCGAGCTGCGGCTGCGGCGGTCGGACTCGGTCGCAGCGCAGGGTGCGCAGCTGCTGCAGTGCGGGCGGCGGGGCATTCCAGAGGACGAATGTGCGAGCCCTCCCACCCAGCCACGCCCAAAACAACCACCCCAGCCGCCAGTTCCAGACCGCAGCTGAACGACTCTTTCATGCCTGCTTTGTGGTTGAGCAGCCACATGCTCTGCTTACTGCCCTGCATGTCTCCTCATGCATGGACTTATGCTGACTGCGGCTTTCCCGGCCTGGCACAGGGTGGACCATATTGGAGCAGGTCGCGGAGGCGGCACTGGACACGCGCTCGCTCGACTTTGCAGTCTCCGTCATCGCAGAGATCCGCAAAAAGTTTGGAACGTCACAGCGCGCACAGCGCATCACGGTCAGCGCCCCCTCGTCCCTGTGCTTGCGAGCATGCTGGTCCATTGCAAGCAGCAGGGAGAGCTTCCCTGGCGGCATGGCTGACTCATGAAGGGCCCTCAGCCATTTCGTGCTGGCAAGCGCTCTCCGCAACTCCATCCTGAACCCAATCTGTAACTCCCACCTTAGTTATAACTCCCAATCTGTAACTCCCACCTTAGTTGTAACTCCTGTCCCGACGACTCGCACTGCCGCGGCCTGCAGGCGATGTACTTCGAGGCGAAGGGCAAGTTTCCAGAGGCGGAGGGCGTGCTGGCCAAGCTGCTGGAAGAGGACCCCGGCTGCAGATTCGCGTTGCGCCGCCAGGCAAGCGGCCTTGCCAGCCTCTCCACCCGCGCCCCCAGCGCCTCTGCTGGGCCGCCGCCAGGCTGGTTGGGAGGGCTGGGCCGGCATGCAGACGCCTGGGCGTGGCAGGCTGAGGGCTGACGAGCAGCAGCAAAGGGGCATCCTCTGGCAGCGACAGCCATCCGCTGCAGACGGGGGCCCAGCGCGCCGCGGCCTGTTCTGTGTGCTGCTGTGCATGGGACAACCCACCCAGATGAGTCATCCTACCCTGATTAGTCATCTGCCCGCTGCCGCCGCGCAGGTGGCGCTGGAGCGCACCAAGGGCAACTCCGGCCGAGCCATCGAGCTGCTGCGCAGCTACGTGGACACCTTCATGACGGACCGCGAGGCCTGGGAGGAGCTGGCCGAACTGTACCTGCAGGTTTTTCCCCGCTCCCGAATCGCCACGTGCTGCGCGCAAGCTTCACAGCCTGACCCCAAAAGTCAGGGTCTACGCATTCCAGGGCATGCCTCGGAGTCAGAGCCCGCTCTGGATGGCCTTGGACGCACGTTTGAAGTCAGAGACTCTGCAGACCGTCTCGCAGAGGCAGGGATCAAGTGGACGCTTCGTCCTGCAAAAAGCCGGCTTTCGCAGTGCAGGGTGTTGGTTTCCGGCGGGCACAGCCCGCATCCCTCTGAGCTCACCTCTCCTCCAGGCCTGAAGCCACGCTGCCTGGCTCCTGCCAGCCCCTGCAGCCGGCAGTGCTGCTGGCACACAACTTGCCGCACGCCCAGCCCGCCGACACCAGCTGCCTGGGTCGCCCTCAGCTGCACGACTGACTGCCTGCTCGCGTGCGGCCCCGCAGGCGCAGGCGTACCCGCAGGCCGCCTTCTGCTGCGAGGAGCTGCTGCTGCACAGCCCCCAGAACGCGGCGCTCTATGTGCAATACGCCGACATTCTGTACACCATGGGGGGCGGCAGCCTGCGGACGGCCCACCAGTACTATGCGGCGGCCGTGAAGCTGAGCGGCGGCGAGTCGCTGCGGGCGCTGCACGGCCTCTGCTGCTGCGCGGCCGCGCTGGCGGGCCAAAAGGCCGGCCTCCTCTTCCAACGTCCCAATGCCTGGCTGGCTGCAGTGCGGGCTGGAGTGCAGCTTGGCAGCCAGCAGGGGGGCAACACAGCAGTGGACCTGTGGCAGAAACAGCTTGCGCTGCACTCATGTGCCAGGCGCCTTGTCGGCTGTGCCTAACCTTTGCTGCAGGCAACAGTCGCCTGCCCGAGAATCAGCCTCCCCCTGCGCAGCAGCAGCAGCAGCAGCAGCAGCAGCAGCAGCAGCGGCGGCAGCGGCGGCGGCAAAACAGGGCAAGTGCGGGCTTTGCGCTGAGGGCTGACGCGTCGGCTGGCGGCTCTGCAGGGCAAAGCGGGCGTGTCAGATGAGGGTCTTGCAAAGGCGGCAGCCCAGGTGCTGCTGAAGCGGTATGGGGAGGAGGCAGAGGCCAAGCTGCCGCTGGTGAAGGCGGTGCTGCAGGCGCAGGGGCTGGCCTGAGCGGCTGCCTGCCTTGCCTTGCCTGGCTTGACCTGACTGAGAGAAAAAGCAGAAGCAGACTGTCATGCTGCTGAGTCACTTACCCAGCTGTTCGTCCTGCCCGGTGAAGTCGAGAGTGTTCCATGTTCGGCTGCCAGTGCGAAAAGGCAGCTCGCCTAACACGCTGCCAAGACGGGAGCACATGAATGATCAGTGCTGCTTGGCTGGCAGCTGTGAAAGCAGGCAAGGGGCGGACTGTGGTTGCTATGCTGTCCACAACAGATCTGCCTCACAGAGGACAGCAAGTCCCTGGTCTCAGCTGTTATCTCGCTGGGCACCTGCTTGGCAGCCCATTTCTTAAAGAGCCGAGTTTGCCAGTGCATATGCAAACACAGCAAGTGCACCTCAGCTGGACCTCCGCAAGGTGCAGATGCAGTGCAAACAGCCGCCGCCGAGCTGTCTTTCAAGCCCTGACACCATCTTTCAAAGCACTTCTGTGGCTGATTCTTGGAACGCATCACGCACACTCCAGCACTCACTCGCTCGCTCCCTCTCTCCAGCGCACAGGGGGCAGCCCCCGCCGCACAGACAGGCGGGCTGCGGCCGCATCGTCGCATGGCAGCCACTGCAAAACTGGCACCCTAGTCTACAGCCACAGGCAAAGGGCCGAACCATCGATGGACGTTCCAGCATTCGCTCGCGAAGAAAGCGCAGCCGCAGGCCGGGGGGCAAGCGGTCGGACAGTACAGGCCGGCGGCATACAGTACAGGCGGCAATCGATCCCAGCCAAGCTGCTGCTGCTGGCGCAGCTTCCATTCCCTCGTGCAGTGTGTGCCGAGATGGGTCACTCCGGAGCCGGCAGCGTCTGCACCGTGAAGGAAGCTTCAAAGTCGCACTTGACCTGCACCTCGCAGGCATGGGCTACTGTCAGCAGGCTGCAGGCTACTGTCCGCGTTCCTGCCATGCACCCCATGGGTCGGGGCCCAGCTGCTACTAGGCGCTGGTGGCACGCATGACATGATTACAGGCTTCACTACACAGCAGCTGCTGTCGGAAGCATGCTCGCCTCGCAGCAGCCATAGCATGCTGGGAGCGCGGAAGTGGGCATGCATGATTGTATGGGTCAGACAGTGCGCAAAGTCTCCACAAACCAGGTCAGCTCCGCTGCGGAGTGATTCGGAAGGCAGGAGGTGAAGCTCGCCTCCAGCTGGCGGAGGTTGTAGCCGGTCACCATGGCCCAATAGAGCACCCTTGCCAATTCGGATGCGGTGCTCTCCACTTGCCGAATCTCGTTGCCCAACAGCCGCTGGACGAAGCTGTTCATGGCCTCCATGACGCCGTCGGCCAGCTTGGTCAGCTCGTTGACCTGGGCCGGCTCCTGGCACTTGAGGAAGTCGAGCAGCTCGTTGCCGGTGCCGCGCGCGTACAGGGAGCGGGAGAGCTGCAGGGGGCGGGGCATTGGTTGGGATTTGGCTTGCTGAGAGGGGTCTGAGTACGGCGAGAGAACCGGCCAGGGGGGCGAGCAGCCGCCTGAAGCTGACAGCTCGGAGCTTGCGTTCCTGTCAGCCCCTCTCAGGAGGCGGCTGACAGCGTGCAGAATACGCGCGCCATCGGCCAAATCGAGCGACAAGAACAGCAGCCACATTGCCGTTGTGGAGGGGGGTGTGTGCCTGCTCGCGCAGGCTGGCGATCTCGCTCTCGCACTGCTGGATGTATTGCCGCGCGTCCACCTCCTCCAGCTGCTCCGTGTCCTTGCGCCAGCGCAGCACGCTGCCCGCCACCCGCGTCAGCTGCGTCCCCTCGGCGTAGACCGGGGCCGCTGCTCGTGTGGCTGTGAGCGCCGTCTGCTCCTCGCCATCGTAAGCGACCCCCTCCTGGTCGTCTGCGAGGCCAAGGGCCCACCAGGTGTCTAGAGTGCCAGTGCGGCAGAGACAAAACATACAACATGCAAGGCCAGGACCGGCCGCACTACGGATGTGCTGAGGCTCCAAAAAAGACATGCGGACGTGCAGCCAGCAGGCAAGGGAAGGAGGCCAGCAGCTTTGGAAGGCCGCTGGAGAAGACGCAAGTCCAGAGCAGGTGAGTGTCGATGTGTGCGGGTGCAGGCAAGGCAGCCTGGCAGGCAGCGCGGCTGGGAGAGGCTTGCCATAGGAGCAGCGGACAAAGTCCAGGTCCATGCGATACTGGGCGTTGCGGTACATGTAGCCCGTAACCATTAGCGAGAAGACGAGTCCCGCCAGGTCTTCCACAGTGGCAGTGACCTTCATCTCGAAGAAATCTGGCGGGAGAGCTCCAAGGAGGTTCGTGACAGTCGTTCGCATCGCGTCCGCCACCTGTGGCAGAAGCCAGCATTCAGCAGGGGCAGGCCGAACGACAACTATGCTGGGTTCCCACTTGGAAGAAGGGTTGCGCACGGGCTGCGGCGCAGACTGCTGGAAGGCCTCGAGAGCGTCGTGCGGCTGCACCTCCTGCACAAAGCGCAGCAGCGACCGCCGCTTGTCCTCCACCTGCGCGAGTGGTTCGCATCAAGTCAGCAAGAATCGAAGCAGATATCGCGGGTGTCCGGCGCCACAGTGCGCGAGTGGTTGGCATCAGGTCAGCAAGGATCGAAGCAGATATCGCGGATGTCCGGCGCCACAGTGCGCTTGGCGCGGCGAGTAAGGTACCTGCGCGTCCACTGAGCCGGACAGTGCGCGGCAGAGGCCGCCCGACCCGCTGCGGCCGGCGAGCCGGCATCCCTGCTGGCACCTCCGCCAGACGCCACCGTCGCCGCGCGCAGCCCGCCTGCCGCCCAGCAGGGCGGGCGCTGCGCCGAACGCGAACGCGTAGGCGGCGCCGCTGCAGCCGGCGCTGCACGCGGCGGAGGCCCACAGCTGGTGCATCCTCGGCGCGCTGAGGAGCGCCTCAGGCGTGCCTGCGGCCAGTCAAGTTGAGTGGTGCGGCGCGAAGCGGCGCCGGTCGCGGTCTGCGCAGTGCCGCGGGGGGCGCTCTATTCTTTACAACCTGGCCAAGGACTGCTCAAAATTCGACCGTCAAACACGCTAAAGGCTCACGCCGGCCGGCAGCCCCGGCACATCGACACCACCCTCCTCGCCCGCCTCCTCCTCGCCACCCTCGTCATCATCGCTGTCCTCATCGTCAAACACCTCCACAGCGCCGTCTGCGCCGCCGCTGGACGTCAGCCGAGCGATTTGTGCAGGCTGGCTCGGGGACCGACAGCATTGGCGTGGCTCTTGAAAAACACTTGGTTTTTTTGCATGGCGGCTTGTTTGCGCTTTGCTCGCAAACGAGTTGGAGGGCCGCACCCTCCTTGCGCCAGCAGGCGACCGGACGGAAGCGGAAGGGCGCCATGCGCACGCCAAACACTCGCAGGATGGCCGCCTGGTCGCTGTCCAGCCGCTGGCCCTCCTTGCAGACTGTGTGGTCCGCCAGCAGCTCCACCACGCCACGATTCAGCCTGCGTGCACGAGCACCGGTTGGTGAGCGGCCAGTGACTGTGCAGCCCCCGCTGCTGCTATGTTTGGTCTGGACCTGCCACGTGGTTTCCTGTCGACACCAGGAAGCCAGGCTGGCGTCTTTTGCAACCCCAGGCGGCTGCATTTCTAGAGCCGTATTGTCAGCTAGGGATGGAGTGGCCGCTCACTTGACGGGCAGCTTGTGCCCGCGCAGCCGCGGCTCGATCGTGTGCGGCAGCGGGCCGTTGTCGTCTGACAGTGGCCCAGCCTCAAGCGCAAAGTCCTGGGTTGCCCGGGAGCCCGCGCGAGCAAAGTCGAGCACCTCCCACTGCTCAAACTTCTGCAGCACCTGCAGCTTTCCCTTAGAAGGAGTCAGAAAAAAAAAAAAAACAGGCAGCAAACAAGCGGGGAGCTGATTGCCAGCCCAATTGTGAAATATTGAGCCAAGGAATGAAGGCAGGCAGAGGGCTTAGAGACGCGGCCTGAGGCAGCAAAGGAGCGCGCCTGCTCCCGAGGGAGCTTGGTGAAGAGGAGACAACGTGGCCCCCGCAGCGTCTGCGCCAACTCCGCCAAGCCCTGCTGGTACTCGTCTGCCTCTGTCTTGCCCAGCGCGACCTTCAGGATCTTGGTCGAGCCGAAGCAGAACCTGCAGGCGGCAGGCGCTTGTTGTCTGGCCCTCTTGTCGGCAGCAAGGTGACACAGTGAGGTGTCGTTGCGTACAAGCTGTCGGGCTTGAGCTCCTCGCGCAGCTCCTTCAGCTTGTCGTTGCGCATGTTCTTGTGCCGAAGCACGTAGACGGACGGAAAGCTGCGGACCAGGCACAACAGGGCGTCAGCTGGCCCGGTACTGCTGCCCAGGATGTGACGGCTCTGCTAGTGTCGGCGGCAGGCGCACGCGTCGACGTGGTTCCGCACGGTCGTGACCAGGCCTTCCTTCCATTCGCGCGTCTTCTTCTTGACCTTTGACAGGTGCACTGCGCGCAAGTAGCAGCTCTCAGGCCGCCGTCGTGCCGGAGGCCTAGCTCAGATTTTGCTCAGATGTTCGTGCTGTCCTGCAGAGAGCATCGTTGCTAGACGGTAGCAAGCAGCCATGCGACGCACCGACTTTGTCGCGCTTGCTCTTCGGCATCTCTTCCGGCGGCCGAGTGTCGGGAGGCGGCTAGTTTGGATGCAGCGACTCAGCGGCAGTGACGTTGGCGAGCGTGCTTGTTGGCCAACTATATCGGATTCGGCGTGAATCGTCAGGCTCTACTTTACACGAGTACAGTGTGTGCGAGCAGACCTAGCGAGCAATTTTAGTGTTCCGTAGCCACTTCACGCGCATTGCGATCGCAACACAAGCGACATGGGGGAACCGGGCGTCGCCAAAGTCAAGCTACACAAGCAGACGCACGAAGGCCTGGTTAGCAAGGCCGCGAACGATGCCTTGCGCCGTGAGGATGCCAGTGCTGACAACCGACAGCAGCTGACAAAGGAGGACTTTGAGAAGGCCGCTGACAAGGCGGAGGTACTGCTGCTGCCTGCGACCAGCACCGAGCAGCCCTGCGAGCCTCGTCGAAAGTAGAAGTGCTTGGCATGCCTGCAGGAAGAGGCTGACAGTGTGACGCAGCGGGTGCAACAGGGCACTGCCAGCATCCTGGGGCGGCTGCAGGAGGCGCTCCTGCCCAAGTCGGACGAGCCGCAGACTGATCCTGAGGTTAAACAGTTCAGGCAAGATGTTTTCGAGTCTCCCTGCGCTTCTCTTGCAAGGTTGACGGCCTGCCTGCTCACTGCGCTGTCTCGTGCAGGGCTGCTGCTGCTGAGGCAGCAGCGGAGGCCAAGGCCTACATGCAGCCTGGCAGCGAGCAGAAGGCCGAGCAAAAGCCAGCTGCCAAGTAGCTGCCGCGCCCTTGTTTGGTTGTCGATGCTTTCCCTGTTGCTTACTTGCACGTTTTTTGCTGCTCACAGTCCGCTCAAAAGCCTGCCAGCCATGCGGGGCGGCCTGTGCGCCCCCCGCAGCTAAACAAGATGGACGTCCAGCAGCCGCCTGCTCAAAGCAGCAGCGCTATACACGCCAGAGGCAGCGGACCCTCGCACATGCCAGCAGCTTCCAAATTTAGTCAGCGTGAGAAGACAGCGGTGCGCTGGAGGAGCGCGAATCCAGTGCCTCAAAACTCGGTGGTCGCGCCGGTCAGCTCGCCAGAGTCGGCAATCACAATCTTCTTGCTGGTGGACCCGGAGCCGCTGCCGAGCGACTCGATCAGCTTGACCACGTCCATGCCCTCCAGCACTGCAGCCGCACAAACGAAACCTCCCCCTCAGGCTTCCGAACAAGGCTTCCCGCCAAGGACCGTTCGAATGCACGGCAAGGTCAGGTGCTGGTCGAATTTTGGCGGGAAATACGGGCGCACCCTCGCCAAAGACGACGTGGCGGCCGTCCAGCCTGCAGCAGGCAGCAGTGTCAGCATCAAGGACCTCACTTGCCTTCAGGAAGCACCTGAAAGGATTGAGGAGGGCGTACCATGAGGTGACAACAGTCGTGATGAAAAACTGCAGCCCAACAACCAGCCCATCTCAGCATACAAGGTCAGAGGTCCGAGTCCTGCAAGTTGCAGTAGGCAAAGGCGGGCCTGGGAGCCGTTGGTGTCCTTGCCGGCGTTCGCCATCGACAGCTTGCCCGGCTTGTCGTGCTTCAGCGCGAATGACTCGTCGGCAAACTTCTCGCCTGCAGCCGTTCCTCATTGTGCAGCCGGATGCTGGCAGGGAATGCAGCTCATGCAGGCGGGGGAAACATGGGGCGCGCAAAAGAGATGCGCCGCATGGTTGCGTCGAATAGCATGCTGGCATGCATGTTGCCTCGAAAAGGGAGCGCGGGGAGAGCAATGAAGGCTCACCGTAGATGCTCTCGCCACCCATGCCGTTGCCCTGCGTGAAGTCGCCGCCTTGCAGCATGAACTGAGGGATGACCCTGCAAAGGCAGGCGCCCTGTCAGCCAGCTGCCCCAGGCGAGCTGCAGAAAGGGAGGCAAAGGGAGCAGGAGGCCAGGGTGAGTCGCCGCACCGGTGGAAGTGGGAGCCCTGCAGGTGGCACGGATGTGTCTCAGCGAGCTCCTGAGGCACTGAATTGTCATATGTAGCTCAGGAGGAGAACAAAACGGGGCGTGCCTTGTAGTGCAGCGGCTTGCCCGACTTGCCGACGCCCTTCTCGCCGGTGCACAGCGCCCGGAAGTTCTCAACTGTCTTGGGCACCGCCTTGCCGTAGAGACCCATCACGATGCGGCCTGCGAGCGGCCCGCCACAGGTGAGGCCAGCGCAGGCCCCTGCTCTGTAAAGGAGACAAAAGTGGAGAGTTTACCGGATGGGGTGCCATCAATCTCGATGTCAAAGAAGACCTGCGGCACGACAGTGGCATGCTATCAGCGCCTGATGCAAGCATAAGCAGGCTGTAGAAGCTCGTTGGATGTGACGGGAGACGTGGCGTAAAGGCACATGTAGCGGGCAACACAGCACACGTCGTGCTTCCGGCAGGGGCGTGTCCACAGACGGCGTGCAGAGGTTGGTGCAGCTAGGTCTAGGCGCCCAGCTACTCCTCACTGGCTTGCGGCAGAGCACGATGAGAAAAGCTGACCCGTGCATGCAACCGTCAAGAAAGTCATCTTAGCCTCGTACTGGAAAGCACCGCACCAAGGCGCAGAACGAAAAACATCTACCCCAGCTGCTAAAACGAAAAAAAAGTGACTGCTAGCGGCATGAAGAGCAAGAGAGAACAGGCAGAGAGTACTTTGTTCGTGATCTTCGTGTCTGCGCGCCGCGAGCGCTTGGCCTTCGCTTCGGCGCCCAGCATCAGCATCGCGATCACAGCCGCGATCACCACCGCGCGCCTCATCGTCACGGCCGCCATCTTGCCGTTGAAGGGTTGACAGTTGAAGATCTTATGTACGTGGTTCCACCCAGTTGTTGGTCCCGCCCTGTCGCGCCCTTTGGCACGCACCTGCACCCCCAGCCTGTTGTACCTTCACCTTGCCTTGGCTCTTGGCTCTTGGCTCTTTATCAGATCACCAGCAGCAGGGCTATACAAGCTTGGCGCGCAGCTCGCTGCGGGCGGGCGAGCAGGCGGTCCGGCGATGAGCGGAGTGACCGCCCTGTCACAGCAGACGCGCGCCGTACGGTGCGCTTGCTTGCTATTCATCATGAAAATTGTCGGTAATCTGGGTGCAATGCGGAGCCTGGCACCGCTGCGGCCTGCGTCACGTCTGAGCCGGGCCTAGCACTCTGCCCGCAGGCTCTACAGGCACGCCCTGAAGCAGTGCCTCTCCTGGGCCGTCGACCGTGACGTCTTCGCCAAAGAAGTAAGCTGAATCCCTGCTTAAGGACCAAGTAGGCACCAGGCTCTTTGAGCGCACACTCACATCTTGTGGGCACCGCGCAGGCGGAGCGGATACGTGGCGACTTTGAGCAGTATGCGCACGTGGTATGGCTCTCTCGCACTCAATGCACCAGCTGATGCTCTCCTTTCATCCAAGAGAAACTGACAGGTCGCCTTTCGGCGAATGATGCAGAAGGACAAGGCCTCCATCGAGCGGCTGCTCACCAAGGGGCAAGCCCGGCTGCGGGAGATGGAGCACCCCGACCCCTACATCGGTAAGAGTCCGACCTTCACAGCAGGTCTGCCCTTGAAAGGTCCACGGCAAGGTCTTACAGCCTTGCCGCCGCAGTGCCTTACTATGTGGGCGGCTCCCTGTACGCCCGAAACCCACCCGTCCCAAAGGAGGTCCGCTCTTCTCCTGCCTCCCCTACTGGCATTTGTCCCAGGGGGATCTCCCGACTGACATGACTCATGCTGGCGCTTGCAGCTGCACCAGCAGCTGGACTTTGGCCGCGAAGGCGCCCACTAGTGCCCCGCTGCGGCAGCTAGACAGGCGGAGGAGTGCCCTAGGTTCCGCTTGTCCATCCGCATGGGGCAAGCGCTGCCGCATGCGATGAGAAGATTCCAGAGAGAGGAGGAGAGCCTCCCGGCTGTGACGGTGACACCTGCCACTCCACGTGCTCGCTGCTGCACCCGCACAGACGCAGACATGAGCCGTGCTGCGCGGTTGCATGCAGCCAGAGTCCCGTTCGCTCGCGGCCTTCTCTCTGCCTGCAACACTGCCGCATGCAGCAGCCAGGCTCTCACAGCGCCTGGCTTGCGAGCGCGGGGAACAGAGACAGCAGCAAACGCAGCACACCAGCGTGTACCGCTCTCATTCATCGAAGCGCCTCTCAAGAGCCCCTCCTTCCCTCACGGGGCCGCGGCTCAGTCGTCCTGGCCCGGCACCGGCGCCAGCTCCTGCCGCTCGAAGCGGTCCTCCGGGAAGAAGGTTGCCCGCACGGTGCGGCCTCCGAAGAAGCGGCCGCCCAGGTCGATGAGCGCCTTGAGGGCTGCCTCGGTGCGGTCGAACTGGACAAAGATGCGGACCGCCTCGTCGGCGGGGAAGCCCGGCTCGGTGACCTCGAATATGACGATGTGAGTCACCGTGCCGTACTTGGAGCACTCCTCGCCGATCTCGTCCTCCAGGGAGCCGTCCACCTCGCCTGCAAAGCGAGCGCTTGTCAGCCCGGCACATCCCAGGGGACGGCGGCCACCGCAGCAGGTGCTGTGGGACAGGGGAACCACGTCGCTGCACCCCTGAACCCTATCTGGCTGCGCCAGTGAAAATCAGCGCGCTAGGCGCAGACTTGTGGACCTCACGTCAGCATGCAGGCGATTGAGCCGCAGCACTGGCCTGCAAAGTGAGGCTACCCCAGCCGGCGTCTGCGGGGCACGCCATGCAGGAGAGCCCGCCGCGGCCGCAAGGCAGCCGCCACGCACCGCTTTGGCTGACACCGCCTCATGGGGCCGCCGGCAGGCAACTCACCCGGGCCGACGATGTTGCGCAGCAGCACGACCGTCGAGGGGGTGCCCTGGAAGGAGACGCCCGTGCGGGGCCGCTTGTCCGGCGGCCCCCCCTCCGGCTGCGCGGCGTTGACGATGACGGCGGTGCGGCTGTCGGTCTTTTGGGCGACCAGCGGCGTGGTGATGCCCTGGTGGGCGCGCCCCAGGCCCAGGCCCTCCTTCCAGCCCATCTTCTGCATCATGCGCTGCGCGAAGCTGCCCTCGCCGGCCGGCGCGTCTGCCGCTGGCGGCGCCCTGCAGCACAGGTGCACGGCCTGTCAGGGTCGCTGCTGCTCCTGCAAAGGGGGATGGTGCGGAGAAGGGGACGAGCGGCTTTTGCTTGGGACTGTTGGGAGGGGTGCGTGCTGACCCTGGCTGGCCTGCGGTGGCTGCTCCTGGACCGCTGGCGGCAAAGGCGGCTGCAAGCGCCTCGGCCTTGGCCTTCGCTTCCCTCATCGCCTCCCTCGCCTGCTCCTCCTGCGTATCCACGCCCCATGCGGCCTCGTCAGCAGGCAGTAGCTGCCACTCCGAGTTCAGGCCTGCGGAGGCAGGCAGGCGGCCCAGGGCCCCATAGCCTGGCAGCTTGCCTGCGCTTGCTTCAGCTCTTCCGCCTCCGCCTGCTGGCGCGCCTCCTCCTTCTGCCGCTCCCGCTCGCGCCGCACTTCTTCGTACTCGTTCGGCCGGGCAGGGTCGTACTCGTCCACTAGCCGGCCATCATCCGAGGGAGCTGAGAGGCGGGTGGTCGCGCTGGCCGTGGCTGGTTCTGACTGGGCCTGGGCGGGCGCTGCTTCTGCAAGGCCAGTGCGGGTCGGTCATTGCCCCACCGGGAGGGGGAGGCCAGCTCAACTTCGGCGGAGGCTCGGGGCATGGCAGTCTGTGCGCCCTCTGCAGTACCTTTGCGAGGGCAGAGCGACGGAAAAAGTTGCAATCATCGATCTCTTGGTGCAGTACATCGCTAAGCAACATGCAGAAACGCGCAGGAACGCGGTGGAGAGCGCACCATCAGATGTTGCATCCCGCGGCCGCTTCTTTGCGGGGCCCAGCACCGAGCGCGGCGCCCCAAGCGTCGGCTTGCGCACTGGTGGCGCGAACTTGGGCTTTTGCGCCCAGCCGCCGCCGCTGCCCGGCGCGCTGGCGTTGTTCTTGGCCTCCGGCAGGTCGCCGTAGAGGCCGCTGAGCATGGTGGGCTCTTTGGCTCCAACGAGCCGACCAAGAGGTGTCTGTCGATGAAAGCTGTAGTACTTTTGAGGAACCGCGATCCACGATCACCACTGAGGCGTGCTCGAGCTCTCGAGCTGGAAAGGGCCGTGCCAACGCAGCAAATGTTGACCTTGCGGGCGTCTACCAAGTGCGACAGAACGACCAATTCGCACGCCATCCTTGAGAGTGCGCCTAGCAGCTCGTTGTGCGAGTGAGCAAGGAAGCGCCCGCAACGCAACTATCTGGGCATTGTGATGTGTTCATCGTAGCCCCTCCCGACTCCTCCCCGGGCAGGATTGCTGTGGTCCAGACTGCCGAGCCGATATGCAGCAGCTCAGCCAGCTCACGCGAACCGGCAGCGGCGACGGCAGTGCGAGCGGGGACTTTCGCCCTGCCCCCAGCCGGCTGGCGAGGAGCAGCAGCAGCAGCGGCGAGGGCACGGAGATGGTCCTGCGCGCCCAGCTGCTGGAGGCTCGGCGCGAGGTCGCGCGCTGCGTCCAGGAGCAGGAGGAGGCACGGACGAGCCTGCGCGCCCAACAGCAGCTGCTGCGGTCTGCTGCAGGTGCTGCTGCTGCTGCTGTCCTCCACATGGCTGCCAGTCCCGCTCCACAGCCATGGTTCAACGCCTGCAGCTCGCAGGCGAGGCGCGGCGGGAGGTCCTGAGCCTGCGAGAGGACAAGGCCTCGCTGGCGGCGGCGCTGGCAGAAGCGCAGCAGCGGCTGCAGCAGCTGGAGGCCGAGGTTGCGGAGCTGCGGGCGGCGCAGCGGGCGGCGTCTGCGTCCGAAGCCTCCCTGCAGGAGTGGGCGGACGCTGCCCTGCGCGAGCAGTTGGAGGCACGCGAGCAGGAGCTGCGGCAGGCTGCGGAGCGGGAGCGGGCCCTCAGCACACAGGCAGCCCTCCTGCCATACGTGTTGCCCGAATTCGCTCCTTTAGATAGCCTGTCATTGCATCAAAGGGACTGTGACTCTCCCGACAAGAGCGCGCCCAGGGCACCTCGTTTGCTGCGCTAGTCAATCTGACATGGGGGCCTGCGTGGCCGGCAGGTGGCGCAGCTGACGGGGCAAGCGGCCATGCTGGAGGCCGAGCTGGCAGCCAAGCAGCGGGAGCTGCGGGAGGCCGCCGAGAACGCTGCCGCTCTCGGCGCCAAGCTGGAGGCGACGGCTGCGGATCGGGAGCAGGTCAGGTCGCAAGCTGCATGTCTAGGCCAGCACAAGGCGGTGCTGCTGCTCTGTCCGTTGCAGTGTTCCACCTTGCAGGGGGAGCTGCCACTGTCTGTAGCAAGCAGGAGGGCGGGTGACGCGAGGCTCACATGCCGCTGCAGGCCGCCTGCTGCGCGGAAGCGTTGGAGAATGAGCTGGCAGTGGTGAGGGGGGAGGCGGCCGAGGACCGGCTGGGCGGGGCGGCCCAGCTGCTGGCGCTGCAGCAGCGCTGCCAGGAGCTGGAGGCGCAGCTGCGGGGCCCAGCCGGCGGGCAGGTGGCTCCTGCGCTGCAGCTGCTTTCCGCAATGGGTCATTGATGGCGGTCAAATGCAAGGCCTTCAGGGATAATTATAGTTTCTTCCCTCCTTCTTCCTTTTCTGCGCGGAGAAATTCACGGCTCTCCCAGTACAGAAGAGGCTTCCTGAGCCCCGAAAGATTTTACAAATTATCTTTCCAATTATCTGGGAAACCCGTACTTGTTACTCCCATCAGTGGCTACCGTAGCCACCAACAACTCTCGCGCAAAAATAACTCGAAAGCGGCGCGTGAGCAGAAATTAATCCGCTTCGGGACCTCTGCGCGAGGCGATGCGTGACGGGAAAAACAACTCCATCCTCGAAAACATCGTTTTGGGCCCCCGGATGGAGGTTTTTCCCAGCAGTGCGCGAAGCAAAAAAGAACTCCAACCGCTGCGCGAACTCGTGAGCGCAGGGAAAACTATGGGGAAAAGGTCATACGAGTGAGAGTTGTTGGTGGCTATTGGTGAGCCGCGGCGTCCCGCCTTTCTCACACTGTTGGCTGCTTTGCCTGCAGGAAGCCCGGCAGGCAGGGGCTCCGGAAGCTGTGCATGAGCCCGGCAGTCAGGAGGGCGCCAGCCCGGCGTCTGCCCGCGACTCTGGCCCCCACCTAGCACAGGTGATCTGCTCGAGTAGCTCAATTTTGGTTTTAGGGTTTTAGGGACACAAACCCTCAATCCTGAAAACCTATCAGGGTGCTCTGCGAGGCGCAGCAGGCTGAGCCTGACCGAATCGCAGGGCGGCTCCGCGCGGAGCAGCCCCCTCAGCAGCGCCGGGCGGCGGCAGGGGCTGCAGTCGCTGCTGGAGCCGGCCGAGCGCCTGCCGGCCCGCCCCCCCTCCCCTGCCGATGTCCTGGCTGAGAGCCGCCAGCAGGCCCTCTGATGCTGCGTGTGTCTGCGTCGCCGATGATTTCACAAATCAGAGATTCTGTGCGGCAGAATCTGTCTTTGTCGGCTTGCGCTGCGGCTTTGACCCGAGCGACGCGCTTCCGCCTGCAGGGAGTGCTCAGCCCGGAGCGGGCAGCCAGCCGGCGGCTGCTGGACTGGGAGGTGGTTGGGCTGCCGGAGGCTGCGGAGGAGGCAGCCGCTGCGAGGGGGCCGGGAGGGGCACAGGCGGGGGCGGACGGCCTGGCAGCCGACCTGGCAGCAGCCGCGGTGTACCTCAACCAGCTGCACCGCCGCCTGCAGCCCGGCCCTGGGTGCAGCCTCTCCCCTGTGCAGCACGGCCTCCTGCTGGCTTCCTCTGCTCGCCATCGCCGGGCTGTGCAGTCGCTTTGTCGCGTGCAGGCATGCGTGCGCGGGCCTTTCTGGGCAGCAAGGGGCGGCGCGCTGAACGCAGGCTCCCAGGCTCTGATGCGAATTGACTGGGTTCAGCAGAGCCACGGACTCGCTCGGGAGGGCGCAGAGCTGAGCCGGCGCAGTGCTTTTCATTATGTAATCTTTGCGCCCCTGCAGGCGATCTGGCAGCAAGGCAGCGCACGGGGAGCTGGCGGGCGCGGTGGCCAGCTTCCAGGCGGCCCTGGCAGCGCTGGAGCGGGACCTGCAAGTGGGAGCCGCGGGTGTGATCCCAACTGCTTGTCCAAGGCAGCGGCAGCGCCCGGCAAACTGGACTGAGAGGCTGGCACTGCCTGCAGAGGACCGGCGTGTGGATGTCACCGCGGATGGCAGAGATGCTCGCCCTGTGGCTACTGACAACAGGACTGCTGGTAGCAGCCGTCGCAAGCCGTCCTGGCCGCTACTACGAGCGGTGCTGCTCGTGCCTGCAGCCGCTGCGGCAGTCGCCGCCGCCCTGCTGCAGAGCCAGCGCTGACCTCGCTGGTGCTTTGCGTGTTTGGGCGAGGCATGCGTGGCACTGCAACGAGAAAAAAAGAGTGCTCCTGTACCAGCGTTGTCCTGTGAGCGAACACTTTGGCCTGCATATGCACAGATTGGGGTACCGTTCTGACATGCTAGCCCCTCCGCTCCGAGCCCAGCCTACCGTTCTGACATGCTAGCCCCTCCGCTCCGAGGCCAGGCAATCAAAATAGAACGGCAGCAGCTCGACGCCACAGCATTTTCCGCTTTCGTGACATCGGCCCGTGTCCTCGGCATCCCTGCTTTCTGACCTGCGAGCCGCTAAGCTTGACGGTGCAGGACGGTCCCACGTTCTCGGCCCGCGGCAGCCGCGCACGCGCATCGACCATGGCGTTTGCGACGCAGACACTCGTCTTTTCGCTGCTCTGTACGGCCGCAATCGCGACTCGGTGAGGATGTGACCTTTTCTAGCTTGCTTACTGTTTGGAAACGCGCCTGTCTCTGCCGTGGCCTCCTTGAAAACGAAGCGCGTTCCCGCATCACAATGCGACCCGCGCGAGCCCGTTGGCGTCGTCACCGCAGCCTAAGCGCGCATGAGCGCTCGCCATATGCAATTGCAACTCTCTGTACCGCCCGCTTTCTTCCGTGCCGCGCTCGATTCGTATCGGCGTGCGAGCTACTGACCCCCCCTCCCCAGCTCGTGGCCCCCGCCTCTCTCGGGCAGGGGCCCACATTTCCCATTGTGGCCGCTATGTACCCTCCGTCTCTTCCACAGCAGTCGAATTTCCCAACGGCAGGCAAATCCGCGCTCACGACCGGTGCTTGTGCCGTTGCAATCGCAGGCATCTCGGTCAGCATGACTCCGGCCTGGACGCCGACGCGCCCGGCCAACTCGTCGCCCGGCGTCATCTGCTTGACTCGCCTCCAGGCGCCTTGGTGCGCAGCTTCGCATTCCACGTGACTGAGACGGACGCTTAGCAATTGTGATGCGGAGTGCGCGAATTGAAATGGCAGCATACGACTGCCGTTCACGCCTTTTCGACGTGAAACTGCAGACCGGCAGCCCCGCATCGACGACGCCAATCAACGACACCAATGCTGCCGCCCCCTCGGTGCCGCTCTTCAAGCTGCCGACACTCACGTTTCCCTCGGCACCGACCGCCACAAGCACACCGTCAACTGGTGCGTACCTGATCCTCATCGACCACACCAACTGTCAACCTGCTTGCATCTTTCTGTATAGCCTTCACTCTGGTGGAGAGCAGAGCTCACGCCGGTGCAGGCACAGGCTCTGTCACCATCATCAACCCCAGCGGCAGCGTGCCCGCACCCAAGTCAGGCATGCCCAACCCGACGCCAAAGCCGACGCCAACCGACAAGGGCTCTGCCCCCGCCGCCGCTAAGGGCATCAACACCAGCAAGGCGTACCCCAATGGCACCACCTGCAGCATTTTCACGACCAGCGTGCCAGCGTGCAGCATAGATCAGCCCATCCCAGCCTGCTGCACCAGCAGCAAGTCGTCGGCTCAGTGCGTCAGCTACGACAACGGTGACTCCGTCGAATGTCCAGACTCAATCCCGTTTCCTGCCTGCTGCGAGGCCCGGTGCGTTCCATTGCTCTCGTACTTGCTGGCTCCTGTCCGCTGCTGTAGCTGCTGCCAGCATCTGCAGTTCATTGAGCCAGCGGCCCCCAACTTGAGACGTCCCTGCACATGACGCTCGCAGGCCGCAGCCGCTGTCCGTCTGCGTCCGGCCGTCCTCGACCGGCTTCTGCTTCGCCGAGATGCCCATCCCTGCCTGCTGCAACTCCAGCGCGGCTCAGTGCCTGGTCTTCTCGGACGGCAGCGATGTGAGCTGCGACCCTGGTTACTTTGCTGGCTGCTGCCCGGCATGACCGACGGCAGCCCCACCGCAAACGTATGGAATGCGCCACTGGCTACCCTGCCATGTTTGTCCAGCTTTCTGAAAGCTCCCCACAGAGCCAGCCAAAGCTGCGGGCCCCCTGCCTCCCAAGGGCATGTCATGCTGTTGTCCGGCCGGGCCAGTCGTGCACCGGCTGTTGTAGGCCTCCCGGCATCCGGTGGCCTCATTTCATTTCCCCAGTGGCATGCCCTCCTTGTTCCGCCCTGGCAGAGGCTGGTCAGCCCGCTCCCCTCTCCTCCTCAGTGAGCATGCTGCAGCCCTCCTTTGAGGAGGTTTTACCCTGCTGAGTGGACTGCGCAGAGCCCGTCCGCTTCAGCCCCCCTTTCTGACGGACGTCGGCCCGCCTCTTTGCCGCTCGAAGCTCATCTGTTTCAATGTTTACGCTCAGTTGCTCCTTTGAGACTTGAGGAACAGATGAGATAGGCGCGCCACTGCTTTTCCTGCTGTCTCTGCATGCAACCCCTAAAGGTTGCCTGCACAGAAGACAGGCATACGCACCAGCCAGCCGAGGAGGTCCTGCCCCTAGGAAGCGGCTGTGTGCTGCAGCGAATGCACCACCATTCTGACTGAGTTCGGCTTTGGCCGACCAGGCTTCCTTCAGCGCCCACGCCCCTTGCTCTCAGAGCGCTAGCGGGGGCTGGTGTACAAGCGCCGGCCTGACCTTTTTGATGCTTGACTGCCTGGCTGCTGATGACCTTGATGCCGGATGGACGAAGTCCCGCCCCGGCCATGCTGGTTGAGCTTCGATCCAGATGAGCAGAGCCCACGGTCAACTGGCTCACCTTGTAATAAGATAAGTCAAATTCCGGACCTGTTGTTCTCGCCTGCCACTTTTCACAGCTATTGACAGCAGTCAGCCCCCGGCTCCTGCTGCAGCAGCCATGCTGATCTGCTACATCAGTAGATGCCTGAGCAGCCACTGGGCAGCAGGTGCATTCCATTCAACCTTACAATGTCTGGCGCACCCAACTTTTTACAAACTGTCTGGGGGCTGTGGCCCAGCCAACGGCCGATTGCTGCACACTTGGAGAAGGAAATGCCGTCCTGGGGGTACCCAGCTGGCCTCTGAATGGGTGTCCAATGCACAGACTTCCAGAAAGAGACACGCCTGATTGATCAAGACTTTCAGGGCGGGCGGGCCGGGGCTGGTGCAGGCAGTGCGGCATGCACGGCAGGCAGACGCATTTGCCATAATGCAGTGCGGCAGTGCTGCGGGAAAGGCAGCCAGTGGCGTGCGGCAGGGTAAATTGGAAGGAGTGTGGAAGAAGAAGAGGGACTTTAGTTCAGGGAGAACACTGAGGGTTGCCAAGGGGCCCGGAGACATTGTCGTTTAATAGGCTAATGCCGCCAAAATTGCAGGTGCCCGGCTGGTCATTCAGCACACCGGCGACGGTGGGTGCGAAACTTGGTATTAAACTGTCACAGGTGCCGGTCGTGAGCTGGTTGGCTGTGGCAGTGAGGGTGAAGCAGGCGCCCTCCTGAGGGGATTCAACACACGGATGGAAGGGTGATGTATAGCCAGCGTAATCCTGCAGTCACAATTTCAGGCATCTAAGGACAAAATCAATTATTAGGCTGTCTGAGATGGATGCTGTGATGGGGGTTGCAGGGAAGTAAGCGTTGGGCATTGTATGGGGACTGACTCTGAGTTTTTCCAGTCAACCTGGCAAGGTGTGACAGCTGCTCTGATCCTAGGTGCACAAGCGAGTGCATAAGTTCCTGGGAGAAGTGGGATCGCACAGGTCTAAATGGAGTAAGGTTGACGATTGGAATCGAGCCGGGAGGCAGGCTGCCAAATAACGCCGCTGTAAGCGCGTCCCTGTAATTTTGCAGGCAGACTGCAGGGGGCCATCGTCTCAGCAACGAGCGTGCCCTGGCTGCGGTGTCTCACTGCCAGCCATTCATTCCCGAGAATGGCATGTGTCCTTTCATCGCAGGGCCGGCAAACACCGCAGGCACACCCAGTTGTTATTTAGAGACAGATGCGTTTGCAGGGCGTTTTTGGGTAGGAAGTAGTGGGAGCAGACCTGCGTCCAAGGGTGTTCCTTCCCCGTTAACGAGGACCAATGTGCCGGTGAACACCTCATTGGCTGCCGGCTGTGGCGGACTCGCGACTGCAGCAGGCGCACCAGCCGTCTGTGTTGATTGAAACGCAGCCCAGGTGCGTACCTGGCAGCCACTGGACTGCTGCAGTGCATATCATCAGCTAGCGATGCAAGGTCAGCTAGGCGCGAAGGAGGGCACCAGGCGCTGGTGGCAAGACTGGTGGCAGGCTGGGCGGCAGGCTGGGCGGCTGGCTTGGCGGAAGGTTGGGCGGCTGAATCGGTGGCAGGCTTGGCGACTGGCTTGGTGGCAGCGACGACGGTCCTGCAAAGGGCAAAAACGCCCTCAGATCCCGTCATGTGCACTGTGCAGGCAGGCGTCCAAGGAAGGACAGGATTTTGTGTGGGCGGCACACCCTGCGGTGGCAGCGCCCCTGGAGCCAGAGGCACTCCTGGCGCCGGCGGCAGGCCTGGACGTATGCAGATAGGATTTAATCAGAGAAAAAGCGGGGAACAGGGGCCGCAGCTTCTGCGGCCGTGAGTGCTGCAGCGGCGTGCCTGGGAGTGGCGCGGGTGGCAGTATGGCGGCCGGAGGCGGTGGCGACATGCCGGGACCTACGAGGCAGCCAGCTTGATGACTGGCGAGGACTGCGTCGCTGCCACTGTCGGACGTGCGGTGGGGAGGCCGTGTGGGAATGCTACCTGGCGGTGAGGGGACGGGCGGAGGCGGACTGGCCGGTACAGGTGGCGGGGTGGCGACCGGTGACACAGGCGTCGGTGGTTGCTTCTTGCAGGGGGTGCCCAGCAGCTGGAGGGAAAAGGCGAAGGAGGTTGTAGCGTTGGATTGCGATGGACAAAATTCAAACACGGTGGGCGCGGCAGACGAATGAGGGAGCGCACCTCGGAGCACAGGGCGTTCAGCTCAGCCTCCTTGGCAGCGGCGTCGTGCAGGGCAGGCAGCTGCGGTTGCGCACACGCCAACCCCAGCATGCTGAAAAGCAGCGCGGCTGCCATCGCTGTGTGCGCGCCTGCAGCGCGGCCCATCTTTGGACCGCGTCTGGCTTGCGGATGGCTGGCTGTGCACACAGGCGATCGTCGTTGTGCGCTGACGCCTGACGCCTGCGCTGACGCTCACCGCATTTGAACCGGCTGCCCACCCTGGCATCACCCACCACTCTCCGCTCTCGACTCTCGATTCTCGATTCCCGGTTCCCGGCAATTCCAAAGAGCTCATGTGGCTAAGCAGCGGCCTCGGGCCTTGCCCGTACCACGGGCCGCTCGCGCAGCCGCGGCCAGCTGCTTGCGTGCGAGTCTCCATTAGAAGCGCGCACCGGCGCCCGCAAAAGGCTCCCCGCCGCAATGGGACCCGCCTTTACGCGGCATCTGAGCAGCAGGCTGCGTCGGCAGATCAGGAAGGCCCGTCCTTCGTCCGCTGTTGTGGCTGCCACCTGCTCAGCTAGCCAACATTGCTGCCTTCCGCTGGGCTCAATAGCCTTGCTGCACTGCCACCAGTGCTTGAACGGATATCAGCCAAGCAACCTTGCATGCTGTACCCATATATTTCGCCTTGGCGGCCGCGGCAGCTGCATCATGCTCAACTTCCTCCTGAAGTGCGTGCAGCAATCCAATAACTGAGACATGCGACCACCCTGCCGCCGCAGACGAGGACGAGGCCGGCAAGTCGGACGAATACAGCGCGGAGATGCAGAGCAAAATGGGGGGTTTCTTGACGTACCGCCACGAGGACGGCATGAATTTTGCCCACGTCCTGGAGGACCTCATCGTCGGCTCGTGCCTGCAGACGCCCGCCGACCTCGACAGGCGAGCCCTTGTTTCTGCACTCGCGATTGCAAGAGGTAGAGAAGGCCAGCTTTTTGTTCCAGACACGCCAGCCGGCCGCCCTGCTGTATGCCACTGCCCCCGAAGGGGCTGTTTTCAGCACGCAAAAGCATGGGGAAAAGGCCATCAAGCGGCCGTCCGCTGTTCAAACTCCTTCCTGCAGAGAGGCGCGCGCATGCATTGACCAGTCGCAGCTGGGCTGCTGCACCCGGCACTGGCAGCGCGCCCGCCGACTAGGCCGCATGACCTGTGCATGTGACAGGCTGGTGGAGCAGGAGGGCGTCGGCAGCATCCTGTGCCTGCAGCAGGACAGCGACATGGCCTACTTCGACCTGGACATCTCGCCCATCCTGGAGCGCGGCGCGCAGCGGGGGGATGTGAACCACGTGAGGTACCGCATCAACGATTTCGATGCATTCGACCTGCGCATGAAGCTGCCCGGCGCGGCGGCCGCGCTGGCGCGAGAGATCCAGCAGGGCCGCAGGGCGTACGTCCACTGCACGGCCGGTGAGTGAGACTCGCTGCCGAATGAACCAATGAATGAATGTTACACCTCACTTCCCGCCTTTCCAGGCTGATCAGAACGTTTTTCCACTGACTTGCTGCCGACTCCCGAGCCATGCCGCAGTCCCGTTTTGAAGCCCCAAGGGGCATGCATCTGGCAGCTGCTGAGCAGCCAAACGGCATCCTGCAGCGTTGCAGCCACGCATTCAGAGGCCTCGATGGCCTGCACCTGATAGTTGCCATGGTGCCACAGCGGCCGGCAGCATGTCACAGTGATGTCACCTCACCACTGCCTGTTCCAGCAGCAACCCCCGGACCAACCAGCAGCAGCTGCTTAACAAGCACAAGCAGCAGCGTGGCCCCACACGCTCCAGCAGCAGCACCGGCCTCACCCGGCTGCCTGGCGGCAGGCATGGGGCGGGCGCCCGCCACCGCGCTGGCGTACATGGTCTGGTTCCGCGGCTTTGGCCTGGAGGAAGCCTTTGAGAAGCTGCGGGCGGTGCGGCCGTGCAACCCGCGGCTGCACGCGATCCGGCAGGCGACCTGCAACATTCTCTTTGACGGCGGCCGCACGGTGCCGGTCACGCTGGCGGTGCGGGGCACCACGGCGGCGCGAGTGCAGGCGCGCTGCCCTGCTGGTGCATGTCAACGTGGGATCGCGTCACTGACCCCATCACTCGCTGCCAATGCCGACGTCGCATGCCATTATCTCAATCGGTCATGGCGGAGCTGGCTCCGCGGCTCGGGCCTTGGCAGGCAGCCCGAGCGGCGGCAGCGCCGCTCGGCAAGCAAGCTCCCCTCGCACCGCTGAAATGGGGCAGCCCAGGCCGAGGCTGAGGCGGCCAGGGGTGGGTGCGGCAGGTCTCGGGGCTCGACGTCGGCTGGGGCAACCGCCTGGATCTGGAGTGGGACGCCGCCAGCAAGCGGCACGTGCTCCGCCGGGAGCTGCCTCCCGGCACCTATCCCTACAAATTCATCTTTGACGACCGCTGGACGTACTCGGCAGACCACCCCACCATGCAGGCCCGACTTCCTCGTACTGGAAACGTCTCGTCATTGCACCAGACGCATGACACACCTTGTGTTCTCTCTTGAACATGTGTCGCACGCAAGCAGTGTGGCACCGTAGCTGCTGCTGCTGCTGCGTTGC